>JBBPDH010000037.1:8047680-8058769 GCA_037974565.1 Clupeocharax schoutedeni
AAAGTCGATATCGGCCGATCGCACTTACAAAAAAATCGGTAATCAGAATCGGCCAAGAAAACTACAATCGGTGCATCCCTAATTTTAAATGGTTAAATAAATTTGTAAAAATAAATAAAACTGTCAGTATACTTCAATATTTAATTTTAATTTCGTACTCCAAAAGTTACTGTTAAACACATAATTATTAGTAACCTTAAACTCAAATAAACATTAGCAACTCAAAGTCTTACATAATATAAGGGTACAACAATAATATGTATGTTGTACTTTTTATATTATACTGTTCTGTTGTGTAGCTTTTATTCTATTGGTCATTTACATTAGGTGATTCTACTTTCTTCTCTTGTTCTATCCACTTTTCTGCTGTAGATGTCCCACTTGTGATAGCACTGGGAGTGGAGCAACCAATAATTAGCTCCTTATTTGCCCTTAATTTCATTAATTCTTCTCATTTATTTGTTACAACATGGTATTCTTGTGCTAAAGGTGAGGTTAGGATTCATTTACATCCATTCAACCACTTACTTATCCAGGTGGTGTAAAACTGTGGGTTATCTATATCAATCAATGCTAGAAAAATTGATAAATCGTAACAAATATAATTGATAAATATTGATAACTTAAAACCACAAGTATTGTAAAGTAACATTCTGCATGCACAGTATGGTTTTCTAGACCGAAGAATATAGATATAACAGTTCAAAATAAAGGGCTTTCTTGAAAAGGCGCACACATCAGAGCTTATGATTGTTTGTGTGTCCGTTTTTATATTCAGAGCTCCGAGGTAAAACAGAGTGCCCTACTCACTATGATACTATGATAAACTTTTATAGCACTTGTCTTTGTTGCCATTACCACTTGAAATCTTTTCTCACACAATTGTTTAATAAAAGCCTTGAGAAGCTTCATCGAGGTGCAATTTGCATCAGCTCGTTTCAACAGTAAGTTCTGCTTCAGTGTGAAAAGACCAGACAAAATATTAACAATAACGTTTTAAGGAAAATATTTTTTCCTTAAAATGTTAGGTTTGTAATAATTTTGCTATTTCAGCCACCCTCTGTGCACTATTGCTGCTGTGTGTGTAAACAAAGGTGATACTGGAGTTTCAGATCACGGATCAAGGTGCAGAACACTTATACAAAAACAAAACAGTAAAATTCACATATTGTTTTCAAGGCCGTTTTCAACAAAATTGATATATCAGTGAGTGTGAACTCATCTCTTTATCACCCAACAAACATTGAAACGCCCTAACAAACACTCTCTGTGGTTTCATATGCACTAAAACACCGTGGTCACTGCAAGCAGGTATGATATCAGTTTTGCAAAGACCAATACTATGATAATGATAACAAAGCATGTATTCTGCAGATCTATTATGTATGTATAGCAGAATAACATAGAATCTGTTGTTTTTTAATAATGTTGTACAATTGTGTATACATATATATACATATTAGGGGTGTAACAGTACAGAAAGGTCACGGTCCAGTTCACACTATAGTTCTGACATCACGGTTCGGTACGATTCACGATACAGCAAAGTTAAGCAACAAAAGGTTTTAAAAAAAGGAGGCTTGGTTTGTTTGCATTTATTTTAAATAAACAGCAGTGCATTAACCAGTAAACACACACTCTTGTTTATATTTTCATGTATGTGTAAGTGTTACGCCAGTAGGTGGCACTATTGCACCACACTACGACCCAAGTTTGTGATTTACTTGCGCTTTTTGGTCCCTCTGTGATTCTGTATTACTTCAATCACATCTTCTCCGTGGTACCATGTATTCTCCGAAAGACTGCATGTACCGAACCGTGACCCATGTGCCGTGACGGTTCGGTACGAATACATGTACCGTTAAAGCCCTAATATTTATATGTGTGTGTGTGTGTGTGTGTGTGCGTGCGTGTATTTGTATTTCAATAGATGACAAAAAGACATGGATGCTGTAATCCTTAGACAGTGGATGAATTAATAAAGTCTTCGGTCTGTACCTGAGCGCATGTATGCAGTAGATCACCTTAGGCATGTTCTTGCGATCATACACGTCAGTGGTCTCAGGATAGAATATCTGAAAGAAGAAACCGTTATTAGTCATTCTCTTTGCTCTTGCAGGCTCTACCCCTCTTCATAAGCAGTGTACAGCAAATGCACACCTAAATGGAAACACCTTATCTTCTTTTTTAGATTTTCTCAGTAATATTCGCAGCACATGATGCACTACATTTTACATTAGAATGCAAGAGACAGTTTTAAAAGTTCTGGCAACTATTTGCTAATATTCTGCAATGCTTCAGTCTTCCCTTATATGAAGAGTGGATGTAGCCTAATGATCCCGCAGTTTTGTTTTCCAAACAGATGTGAAAAGTGCGAGCGCTGATGAGACCTGACATCATAACGGGGGGATGCCTTGTGTGAGGTTTGGCAATTTTCCCAAAGTAAGATTTTTGTTATTGTTCCAAGTGGCAAGTGGAACGATCTAAACAGTTTTGGAATTAATATGTTGCATTATTGCAAACTGAATAAGAACAAATCAGTGGTCCTGAAACTTTTAACAGGTGTACATATAAACTATGACCTGGACAATCAAAGAAGAAAGTCTGGGTTCCACCTATAACCTGAAGATGCCATCATTACTGCTGTGCTTCGTAGCTGCAAGCTGTAATACATTTCACCAGATTTGGAGCTTAACCACATCATTAGTAGGTGCTAAACCACCTTGACTGACAGCTGTTAGGCTTGCATCAATCTTTTGTCAAGCCAAAGTAACAAAAGGCGTCTTTATGTAGGTTTAAAAGAACAATCCTCTGTTTGAGCTGATGATAAGTCACAGCCTGGAACAATCTGCAAGCTCCCCTACACTGGGTTTCAGTTTACAGTGGGCTGCAGCTGTGGCTTTTCTGCCCTTGAGGGAAAGTTCCTGCCAGCCACTGCAAACTCAATCAAACTGTGCAAGTACGCGCAAGGTGCAGATCACATGAGCTAATTAGGATGAACAACTAACATTTCCACACGAAACTGCCCTGAGGATCATTTGAGCGGCACCCGCAAGGATAGACTCAACGACATAAAAAGCTTCCTTCACTTCGGGCACGTTTTAATTTGTTCGGCTACAATCAAATGACATTTTCCATTGCTATTCAGCTAGTTGAGATAATACCTTTGTTCTCCTCATTAATCATGCATTTGTTTGAATTGCTCCATAAGGTTACACCCATTTTCCTTCGACGCAAGCCGACACCGAAAACACAATGAGAGCGTATGTTTAATCCGTGTTTACTTACTGAATGAAAACGCCTAGTGAAGGCATAATTGTTACCCCCCCCATGCTCTGGACTCTGAGGGTAACGTGCTTTTCTATTCTATTACATTAAAGTTAAAGTTTAGATTTACAGAAATATTTGAACTGTAGCTGTGTAAACATGCAAAAATTTTGTGATCAAAAAATGTAATTGTTGCTCAGCATATATACAGTAATCCCTCAGTTTTGCGTGGATCAGCAGTCACAAGGATTTTTTCTGAGAAACAAGCGAATACTCTCACGGTAACCCCACGCATATGCCCGGAAAAGGCAGATATCCTCGCATTTTTTGTGCTTTTGTGACGTTCGGGCCTCGTCTGCCACACCCCTCCTACTCTCAAGCTGGGCTGCTAACCACCATGCCTTAACATAAACCCTGCAGAGGATGAGGGGGCATCCCATGAGCCTTTGCAGCAAGGTTGGCCCAGTTATATGTGTTTTTGTGAGTGTTAGAGGGGGAGTAGATGTTTGTCAAGTAGAGTTAGTGAACTAATGTGTGTTTCTGTGTGTAATTTGTGTGTTTGAGTCGAGTCCGACAGTCAACCTCCTCCAGAGTGTTAGCTGGAGTATCGTGAGGGTGACTCGAGAGCTCTGGGTGAGATGGGCGCAGTACTGGGGTATTCCGATTGGGGACCCATGTGTCAAATGTCTGTTCAAAGCTGTTGAAGTGAAAGATGTTTTGCTTGAGGAACAGTGTGTTATTGCTTTCTCTCTCACACTTGCCATGGTATTTATCTTCAATGAAGTTAATAAGTTTAAAATTAAATTGATGTGTTGGGGAGCATGTTTGGGGGCTTAGAGTTGACACTATAAAAATAGGCATTTTAGACATTATATATTATATATATACATGTTAAATATTATTATATTATTAGAAAATAGGAGGTGAAAAGCCTTACCTTTGGCAAACCTACAGACTCCATAGCTCTGAGCCACTGGACTGTGTTGTCTGTGTGTCTGAAGTGTAGCCCTTTGCTCTGTTGAGCACAAGACAGAAAACAATAAACAGAACACACAATTAGTCTAAAGCAAATTTCTCAACCCTTATTTAAACATGTTTGTCTATGAATTAGTCTCAACCACTGTTTACCGATTCATCAATACAGAGTATGAACAGAAATGAGGTTAAAGGCAAGACATCACACTGCTGAGTGAAACCCCAAGCAGAGTAATTGGTTTCTCTCGGCTCGTGGGAATGAGATTTTCAGGAAGTAAGGATGTCTGTGATGCATTAGGGACACAGTGCATCCTGCTAAAGCGCTGGAACTGGGAAGTTTACAATGTGCTTCAACTTCGCAAACAGACAATTAATTTGGTAACAGTCAGAAAATGAAATGCACACAGTTTGTTTTGTCCATATGTAACTGGTCAACCAAAACATGGAGTTTTCTACTGGAGCTGCAAAAGTAATAAGGTTAATATAGCTAATAAGTAAAGGGAACTAATTGGCATGAATAAGCCTGCATGAGACTTAACAACCCAATAATGTTTGAAGCAAGTTTAGACATTAGCTTGGATTCTGGATGGCTACATTAGCCCCCGTTTTGAATAATCTTCCTATAATCTTCAAAATAATCTTCAGAAAATCTGTCTTGTATAAAATAATGTGTCCGTTTGTCATACATGGGAAGAAGTGTGTGAGGATGGTTCCTTTGATAAAGGGTAGCGTAGTGGTGCCATTGGCAGTCCTGGGATTTGAATCCACAGCCTTCCAAACTCCCTAACCTCCAAGAGACCATCATCTACATTTGTGAAAAGGGGTCTAACTTTGAGTAAGTTTCCTTCTTGACTGAGCTAAGGCCTAAATTCGAAGATAAAATGAATACTGTGGATCTGAAATCTGAATTCACCTTGTAACGGCTCTGGTCTCTGTCGTAAATCTTTTTCTCTGACACCATTTTGGGAGCGAAGAACTTGGCAAGTTTGCCGAGATAGACGCCATTCCGCAAGCCCTCCTCGAGCTCTGTGGTGGAAGGAAGTTCCTCCTCCAGGCAGGCCTCCATCCACCTGAAAACAAAAGGATCAAAGGCTCACTTTTAGCTGATCCCAGACCAGACTCCAGACTCGAAAGCTGGAAGATCGACCTCGCCGTGTTCTTTAACAAGCTGGATGTACCGTGGCGGCAATTTTTAGCAAGAATGCGAAATCAAAGTAGGCATTTTATCAAAAGGAATAAAAGATTTGAGGGGTTGCAGTCAGATGTCGAAGAGGCTCCATATAGTACAAAGTAATACTATTTTTAAACTTATGAGAGCAGCAAAAACGCCGTGACTGAGGTCGGCTTCTAAAATATTGATGGTGAACTGTGGTTAGCCTCCAGAGGGTCCTTGTTTTTTATTTAAACCGAGTCAGTGCATATGGAAAGATGTAGAAAAGGATAGTTCTTAGTCAAGACTTTTTTGCAAAAGAAAAAGCAGCTGGATGGCGGGCATTTCCATGGAATGCAACAACAAAGATGAGCGACATTGCACTAAATATAGAACATGAAATAAAAGTCCCAAAGCATTTCCCCCAAAACATTTCAGTTCCTCAATGATGTTCACCCAAAAAAGGTTACAACCTCTTTTTCTGATATCTTCTCACTTCCCAGCACAGGGGGGTTAACTCTCACCACAGAAACCTTTTAAAGTGAATGGAACCTTGGACTGTCACTTGGTTCGGGCTAAACACGGGTAAGAGTGTCAGAGCTCAAACCAGCTGGTCAATATTGGCTTTTCCAGAGTCTACAGTTAATGGTCAACTGTTAAACAGGTTTTCCATTCCACTAGGTGTCTATATTGAGTAATACTGAATTTGATCCCTGCTAAGATTAGCATTTCCTTCCGGTCACACTAGCTTGGCAATGAAGTGGGGAGCAGAGGAAACTTAGTCCTTTGTCTTTGGTGCAAGAATGAAAAAAATACACTTGCAGACAGAAATAGAGACAGAATCCCAGCTACTCTAGACCACACTGGGTGTTCCTTGAAACTCTTAAATGAAATAAAACGATGAAAATAAGATTTTAAGAAAACCCTCTATGCAAGATGAAACCAATCCAGGTGTTTTCAACATCTCCATTCATTCATTCGTTCGTTCGTTTGTTCGTTAATTCGTTTGTTTGTTTGTTTGTTTGTTCATTTGTTCGTTCGTTCATTCATTCATTCATTTGTTTGTTTTCTGTAACTGCTTATTCCTTACAAGGGCTGCCTTAACCATCATGTTCCTCTCGCTCTGACACACATTTTTAAGGCGACTCGCCCCTAAAACATTTTTTAAATGATCTGTCTTCTAAATCTGAACAAATAAACACTACAGCAGATATTAACACACGTGTTAAATTTGAAACCATGCTTACATTTTAAAAACTGTAGGAAAAGGGACACATTTCAGCTATAAAAAGAATAATAAAAATACAACTTATGCAGAACAATAAAACATGAAACGTATGATCAAGAACAATTAGATGCAAATGAGCTGTTTCCAGCCTCTACACACTATTAGTAAAACATTCCAAGCTGATGTTTCACCAAGATCACTGATACCTAGAAACACTGAAACACAGGTGAAATGGTGCAGGCCAAAGCGATTTCCTTCCTCTGTGGTGATCACTAGTCCATGACCCACTGAACGAGTGACCTCTACCATACTAAGACAAGGCTCCATTGTCATGACACCTACACTGGCACAGTTTTTGCCATGCCTGTGTAGGGGCACTGGCATCGCCGCAGGCACAGGAAAGCTGTCGGATTGATCTAAGTGACAACTGTGTGTCCCCATTTCTGGTCGAAAACATGAAGGAGACCTTTCTCTGCTTCTTATCTACTATCTGTGGAGGTCAATGGTACTTAGGTTCTTGTGCCTTTTTATACTGACAGGCCTACAGGACTGGAAGCTGTACAATAGCACTATTGCATTACAGAGTTAAGTTGCATACAAAGTTAAGGGCATCAGCTGAAATGCCAGTACTGAGACAGTGTTTGTACAGCTTTGGTTAATGATTTGCCTAATAGTTGAGTGGTTTGAAGTTGCATGGATTCACTGCTTAGCCATAGGGAACAGTGTTATCCAAGTTGCAATCCATCCTATTACTTGTAGATCTGAAATTGATCTAGTGGTTTGGAGTAAAGGTGTATCTTGTGGTGGCTTAAGGTGTATTAGTACTACGCGAAAGTCTTGATCACCTAAACAAATTGCTTTATACATTTCTCAGCAGCAAGTGATACAGCATTAGAATAAAAACAAATAAACATAAAATCTTTCTTGTTTTAAAATAAGCACTCTGTATCTTATAAGTCGGTTAAAGGAATACAGATCTGGTTTCAGATCTTTCCTCAGCGGCACCGCATTCATTTGTTAAATTTCATTCCCAGCATTTCTGATTTAACATAATGAAGCACTAAATTACTGAGTCTAACCCAATAACTAATAATACTGGGTGGCCACTAACAGAGGTTTGGAAATGTTTAAGCAAACGCATAAAATCAATACTTACTGTAGCAATATTATTTGCTTCTATAACTGTACTCTTTTGGATTCTTTATTAAATGCAATAACAGTTGGATATGAACAGAAATTAGATAAAAATTACAGTTAAAACTACAGTAAAAAATATCTATTTACGCTTGATCAGGGTTGGTGGGGTAAGAGATGGAGAAACATCCTGGATAAGTTGCCAGTCGGTCCCAGAGCAATACTCAGGCACACACAGTCAGACCTAGAAGCAATTTAGCATCTCCAAATTACATGCATCTTTTTGTATTGTGGGACAACCCAGTGGAAACCTACATGGAAACAGGAGAACAGCAAATTCTTAAATAAACTCAGTTAAAATAATGTTAAAATCTGCAGAAAACCTCTATATGAAATACACTATGATACATCCACAAACGCAGGGGTATAAATAATATAGGTAAGTAACTTACAGTTAAGTGAATTGCTAAAAACACATGGTGGTTAGGAGTATGTTATTGCATATAATAATAATAAGATACTGCACAACTAATTTAGCACTCATTTAGAAGACTTCACATGTTACTATTAAGACATTGCACATAATGATAACGTTTTTACACCTGATAAGAATGTTGCGCAATATTGCAGTGTTATTATCGGGTGCTAAAACATTGTTTCTTAAAGATTTCAGTACCAAATTTTTTCCGCATCTTTCTCTCATACTGCAGTAGATACTTTTACCAAAAGCTATAATGATTTATTTCTTCATTATTAGCACTACTCAGTTGTTATTACTCCATTATCATTATTATTATGTGTTACAAAGTAACAGCATTCTGAAAATTAAGGGCGGCAGAAAGAACCTTCTGTATCATGATTGTTGTTGTTGTTGTTGTTGTTGTTGTTGTTGATAAAGGTTCTTTATCAAGAAAAAGTTGTCTTTGTTCTAGAACTCCATGTCCAGGCCAAGAACAATTTAGGAGACTTGTATTCTTTGGTGTATAATTATGTGTTAGTTCTTTAATCTTTCAGCTTATCTCACAATCAGACAACAGTAGATGACATAAAGATCTCCACATCTTCCCACTTCCTGTAGGCCTTCTACACCACTTTAAAGGGTAGTTTAATTAAAAACAACACAGATGGATCAACAATGGCTGAGACAACATGCTGCCCAAGCACGCATCAGCAATTCCCCACCCACCTCCCACAAGCCTTTCGCTCTGTCAACACAAACTAATCAGCTGAAGACACTGTCCCAAAACTACTGTACCTTATCTTAGAGGACAGCTCTTAGAATGTGGCATGTTTGAGGTTCAGAGGAAAGACGTTTGGGTTGGATTTGGATTGTTTTGGGTTTTTTTTAACCAGGATAAGGCTCATATTAAAATAATGAAATAGAAACAGAAACATGCTTTAGTTACATGCTGTTTATGAACATTTGAATGGGTCCCAATAATTGCAACAGGATTCTCTTTCTGATTTTATTGTTTGGACTGTATTTACCATGTTTATTCTTCTCATTTTTTCAGTGTGAGTTCATTAGCCACAAATATATTTCACCATAGCCTTATTTCTACATGTCTTTATCAAGGGTACCAGTAATTATGTAGTTGACACTATGTGCTGATAACCACAGGAAAATCCCATGTTGTATATTACACTGTTTATCAGTAGTAATACTGGGGATTGCAGAATTGGCATTCACCATAACTGTGACAAACTGTGCCTGACCCAGATGAAAGTTCACACCAATCATACACTATACGGACAAAAGTATTGGGACACACTTAATATTTTAATTCAGCTGGCCCCTTACGTCCAGTAAAGTGTAATCTTAATGCTCCAGCAGAACAAGACATTTTGATCAACATCATGCTTCCAACTTGGACACAGTTTGGGGAAGAACCTTTTCTATTCCAGCCTGACTGTGTCTCAGTGCACAACGCAAGCTACATAAAGACATGGCTGGATGAGTTCAGTGTAGAATAACTTGACTGGCTGCAAAGAGTCCTGACCTCAAAATTAGTGTCTGACCTCATAAATGCTCTACAGAATGAATGGGGCACAAATTCCCACAGAAACTCCAAAATCTTATGGAAAGCATTTCAATTAGAGTGTAAGCTGTTATGACTGCAAAGAGAGAACCAACTCCATATTAATGGGTATGAATGCAATGCATTAAAGTCCCTGTTGGTTTGGTGTCACAATACTTTTGTCCATACCTCAACCTTACATAGCATAACCTACATATTGTGGCGATCTGGGCCTTTAGGGGTTAATGGAAGGGTTAATGTGGGTTCACTCGGGTTCCATGTTCGGGCCAGGGGTGGTGTGATGGGCGCGTGATGTGCAGGAGGGGCGATGAGCTGCACCTGGGCTCATCGCCATGGTTACTCGCGGGTTTTCAGGTGCAGTATAAGAGGGAGGGGCAGTGCCTAGCACTGCAGAGAGAGAGGGAGCGGAGCAGAACAGAGATGGGGAAGCAGAGAGTAGGAAGAGAGAGAGAGCGAGAACAGCACGGGAGCAGCGGGCCTGCGCACTGCTGCTCCTGTGGCTGTGGGAGAGATGCTGTGGTGTGCTGCATTGTGCTGTGGGTGAATAAAAGCCAAGAAAAAGAAATTCTCTGCCTGTGTGTCGCCTTCCTCCAACGTTCGCCACAATATAACCACTAAGCTCTGTATATCGTTCTTGTTTTTGTAACAAAAGCATTCAAATCTTTCTTTGTATTGATTTGCCTTCATTCAGCTGCACACTCTGCTTATTTATTTTAATGGTATTCTGAAATCACAGTAATCACTGTGCAAAATGACTGCATCCAGCTCAAATAACTGCGATCAGACTAAATAACTGATACTATCTTAGAGAAAAGCTCAAACAACTGAAGCCAAAGTACTTTTTAACTGGTTGTGTCACCAAAGAAAATACCTCTACAGTCTATTCAGTATTGATTGTGTTGACTGATAAGACCAGACACAGTGGATACAATGAACTACACAAAGAAAAATGTTTAATAATTGAGTAGGGGAAGTGAAAGTCAAACTGTAAATGGCTTTTCACAGCAATTGTTATGATATTGAAAGTTCAGACTGCAGTTAACCTACTTATTTGTAATCATTCAGAAAGTAAATCATAGTAAATAAAGGCCTTTTGGAAATGTGAGCTTTGTTTTAACTCACTACATGAGACTACATCTCCTGAACACTCTTATGTGAGAAAGTACCTGTGATTATTAGAGACCGACCGATTTATCGGCAGGCCGATATTATCGCCCGGTATTAGGCATTTTCCAAACTATCGGTATCGGCATTTATAATGGCCGATAAATTAATATTTCAAAAATAAAATAAAAA
>JBBPDH010000037.1:8093753-8105420 GCA_037974565.1 Clupeocharax schoutedeni
AGAGGGGAGGAGAAGAGAAGAGAAGAGATGAGAAGAGTAGAGATGAGAAGAGAGGAGAGAAGAAGAGAAGAGAGGGGAGGAGAAGAGAAGAGAAGAGATGAGAAGAGAGGAGAGAAGAAGAGAAGAGAGGAGAGGAGGGGAGAAGAGATAAGAAGAGAGGAGAAGAGTAGAGGTGAGAGGAGAGGAGGGGAGAAGAGATAAGAGGAGAGGAGAAGAGTAGAGATGAGAAGAGAGGAGAGAAGAAGAGAAGAGAGGAGAGGAGAGGAGGGGAGAAGAGATAAGAAGAGAGGAGAAGAGTAGAGATGAGAGGAGAGGAGAGGAGGGGAGAAGAGATAAGAAGAGAGGAGAGGAGAGGAGGGGAGAAGAGATAAGAAGAGAGGAGAAGAGTAGAGATGAGAAGAGAGGAGAGAAGAAAAGAAGAGAGGACAGGAGAAGAGCAGAGAAGACAAGAGAAGAGAATAAAGAGCATGTGCAACGTTACAACAAGAATGACGGAAGCAAAGAGAAGAGAAGAGACAGCATGTCTTAAGTTGAGAAAACAAGAATGAAAGAAAGGAAGACAGTAAGTGTCTGAAGCAGGACAAGAATTAAATATAAGAACAGAAGAAGTTAGAAGAGAGAGATGAAACAACAGGTACAAAGTTGATCAAAACAAGGATGAAAGAGGAGAAGAGAAGAGGAGAGAAGAAGGAAAGAGGCATAATTTTTTTTAGCTCTATCAGACCCTCAGAGAGAACACTGGGGAGCAGCGGAAATGTTCAAGCTGCATCGCAGCCTCTTTTCAGATTTCACGCTTTGATGCTCCTGACTGGGAGAGGGAGTTGGAGGAACTGTTCTGTTGGAGCTGTGTATTATTCACGGTTTTACTTCAAAACAATTGCTTATTCAGACGAGACTAGCAAATAAAATGCAGTATTAACATCATCACTTTTTAGTACTTTAATGACCTCCACTGTGCGTTTAGCTCTGATAAAGATATGTATTGTAAATGCATGAGAAGTGTACTCTATTTGTTTTGCTAATGTGCAAGAATCATCATCACCAAGTGTAGACTGCTTGATGGCAAAAATTATGTAGCAGCTGGTACATTTCACTCATGCTCCGATACATAAATGTGCACACACACACACACACACACACACGCACAGGAGTCGTGCAGGAGCTGAAATCTCTGCAGTGGTGTGATTTCACTGCAGTTTAGCCATGCTCAGCTGCCTCTGGTCTATACAGAAGAACTGTGCAGCCAGAGCAAAAAAGAAAGGGAGAAAATACACAGAGGAGGAGAGAGAGAGAGATCAAGGAAAAGATGTAGAAAGAAAGAGTCGAAAGAAAAAAGCCTCCTGGCTCTGTGTCAGCATTAATGGAATTGACTACACAATTGGCTTAAAGCACAGTCCATTATCCTAATTGTATGATGCAGCAATATTCCAAGTTCATGTTAATTTCTTAATTTTGCAAGAAAAGAGACCAGAGATACACCAGAAAAGAGTACACTGAAACAAGACATGGAGACAAGACTTTCTTGGGGGATATAAATGCAGAACAGGAACTGAATGAGAGTTGCTTGTTACTGTCATGTCTTGTCATTAAAGCCTTTTCTACTCTTCACAAATGTGATTTTCTATTAGGGTCATGGGAAGCATGAGACACCCCACAAAAACTGAATTACTAAATTGAGAGTGGGCATATCAATGTCCTTAGTCAAGGATCTATACTTAGACACTTATACTAATTACTGGTATAAAATGTATATTCTTTATATAATGTTTTCTTGAAGTACACTAATATTGTGTTGACAATATGATGAAGTCTGGACACACCTTCTCATTCAACAATTGTTTATATGATTGTCTACATTGTAGATTAATATTAAAAACATCCAATTATTGCTCTGAATGCAGCTTTGCACACTCTTGGCATTTTTTCAGTCAGATTCATGAGGAATCGATGCGCAATGGTGTTTAATTAACAGGTGTTCTGGGTCAAGAGTGTGTTTGGGATCATCAGTTGATGATGGTCGGGTTGGTCCACAGTTAGTGATTGTAGTCAATTACGGTTCTGCTGCACATTATGGCAAGAACCACAAAACCATCATTACCTTTATCACAAAACATATTCTGGTTTGTTTAACTCTTTTTATATTGTTTACTGCACAATTCCATGTGTACCTTCATCATTTTGTTTGTTTTCAAAATTAATCTACAATGTAGAAAATAATATATTTCCCCTTTCCAACTACTAATACCTTTTCAGTTCATCCTCTTTCACCTGTTCAGTAAATGTGTCACATTTTATTGTTCACTATTATATTTATATATTGCTTCTAATATTCATGTATATATTATACTTATTATTATATTATTGTACTTTTGTCCAGTCTGCTGTGCTCTTTTTGATCACATTCTCACTCTCAACACTGTACATTTCAATGCAATCCTGTACTGTAATTCCATTCCATAATTTAAGCAACATTTTCATTACCAATCCCATTCAAACTCTCTCTCTCCTGCTCTCTCTTTGTGTGTTTTTTACCATTACATTACAATTGACTTCCTAGGACTTGTATTAGAATGTTACTACTATTACTACTACTACTACTACTACTACAAGAACTACCAGTAGAGAGAATGACTGGCATATACAGTTGCGTTTTTACAATTTATGACGCACATTGCGCCCAAAAATATGCAGCCCTAGACACCCACTGCTCACAGTGTATAAAATCACGGCCTTGCAGTAGAACTGGTCAAACTTAAGCACTTGGCAGCTGGTGGTCTAGGGGTTAGGGCATTCACCCTGTGATCAGGGTTTATATCCCAAGACTACTAGTGCCACTGTTGAGGTTCCCTTGAGTAAGGTACCGTCCCCACACACTGCTCCCTGGGCGCTGTGTTCCTGGCTGCCGGCTGCATCACTTGGTCAATGGGTTAAATACAGAGGAAGAATTTCATGCTGTTCACACTGTGTGATCTGGTGTGTTCACGTATGACAGAATGGCCACTTTCAATTCACTTGAAATGTGGACAGTGCTTTGCCACAAGTTGGCATGTAAAATTTCTGCCTTGGTCAAGTGATATTATTGTGAAATGGACAAAAATCGTGTAAAAATTACCTGGTCCCTGCTGTATCACTCATTACAGAGCTGCAGGCAGCCTCTAGAAGCAGCATTAGCACAAAACCTGTGTGTCATGAAATAGGTTGTCATGGCTGAGCAGTTGCACACAAGCCTGAGATTACTATGCTCAAAGGCTTGGCTGAAAGGATGTAAAGAACACTGAAACTAAACTCTGTAGAGATGAATCATGCTTCACTATCCAGCAATTTGATGGCAATTGTGAATGCCAGGATGCCTACCAGAATGCATAACGCCACAAGTAAAGCTCGGCGGAAGAGGGATAATGCTCTAGAACCGATTTTCAGGATTTTAACTCAGCCATTAAGCTAAATTACCTAGAGAAAGTCTAGGCAATTTACGGAAAAAAGGAAGTACATACTTATTTAACATTAAATGTGTGATTATTTGTCACACTAGTATTTCTTTTTTTTTTTTCATTTCATTTTTCTTTAAAATCCATAATGCATTACACAGAGCTGTAGATGAACTCAGGATTACATACTGTGTGTGGATGGGTGTGTGAGAGAAACAGGGACAGAGACACAGAGAACACCACATTAAGAAAAAACGATAAGGGAAAGCCAGAGCGGGTGGAGGGATGGAGGAAGGAGGGAATGACGAAGAGTTCTGTCCCGGTCCTAGCGTAAGACGGCACCAAGGTTAGAATGCTGATTAGGGACTGCAGAAATGACTGAGATGCTGAAGGACAGCATCTTTCGTGGAATCAGAATTTCTAAAAACATTGACTTGATTTTGATTATAGTTGATAAAACCAAACAACATATATATTTATATATATATTAGGGCTGTAACGGTACATGTATTCATACCGAACCGTCGCAGTACATGTGTCACAGTTCGGTACATGATGTCTTTCGAAGAATACACCGTACAACAGAGAAGACGTGATTGAAGTGGGACCAAAAAGCGCAAGCAAATCATAAACCTGCATCGTAGTGTGGTGCAATAGTGCCACCTACTGGCGTGACACTATCACATACATCAAAATATAAGCAAGAGTGTGTGTTTACCAGTTCATACACTGCTGTTTATTTAAAATAAAGGAAAATAAACCAAAATTTTGCTGTATCATGAACCGTACCGAACTGTGACCCCAAAAACCGAGGTATGTACCGAATCATGACATCTGTGTAACGTTACACCCCAACTATATATATATTATATATCTATCTTAACCCCATGTTTACTTAATGTGTCAGAGTAAGAATGCTGATCTAGGATCAGTTTTTTAACCTTTTGCATGAATAATAATTTTTTTCTTCTTAAATTAAGCATAACAATAGGTAGTGTGTATCAGCCTTTACTCTTCTGAGCAGGTTTTATGCTTGATATAAGAACACTGCTGTTAGTAGCCTATTTGACTTAATTATGTAGGACTGAGACGTTAAAAAGAGGTTGAAATATGGTGGTTAGTGTGCAGAGCCTGCTGCAGCATATTGTGACCCACTCCACAGTGTGGTGAAGGATCTAAGAAGTACTTTTAGCCACAGACTGACCAGCTTAAAGTGCTCAACTGAACGCCACAGAAAATACTTCCTTCCTACTGCCATCAGACTCTAAAACTCTACCCTCAGTCACACACCCACACACTAATCTGTGAGGAAGAATATGTGCATTATTTTTGCTATGATGTGTGCAATACTGTGCAATATTCTTAAAACATTATTAGCAGTATTGTATGCTGTCCTCTAAATGGTGCTAAATCACATGATTATTTGCAAAATCTTATGTCCAATAGTATTTATGTGCAATATTACTACTTTCTTTACTTAATATTACTTATAGTACATAATTACTACTGATCTTCTTCAAAACACCAGTTGTGTCAATTTCCACATTACTTACTTATAGATAGATATTATACAAATAATTTTGTATTTAATATACTATTGTCTAGTATCGTGGCTTCATTTACTTCAGACTTTTATTTAGATTTTATTTAGACTTAATTTATTTTACATTATTCTGGTGCCTCTGTGTCTTGTGTCTCTTTGTGTCTGTGTATTGAGGCAGTCACCACATAAGCAATTTCCTCTGGGATCAATAAAGTTTTCTTAGTTTGATTTCTTTAAAAAATAAATGCCCAAAATAAATGTCATTTAGATAATATTTCCAACTAATATCTTCTATAGACTTTTTACCTAGTGTTTAACAGCAACTGTTCTTTTTTCTAAGACATTGAGCTCTGTGATGGAGGCACTACAGAAACATGTTCGTGAATGAAGTGGAGAAACCTCACAATTATGAATCAATACACTTCACTGAAAAATAAAGATAGGACTAAAAAAATGAAGAAAGAAGAGAGAGAGAGAGAGAGAGAGAGAGAGAGAGAGAGTGAGGGACAGGGTGTTTTGCCCTAAAAAATTAGTTTTACAAATTATTCCTATCATTGTGAACAAAACATCATGGAGAAACACAGGATAGACGAGTCACGTTTCTGCCACTTTTGGGTGAGGACCTGAAAAGCTCTGTTCATCTGATGAACATCTCCCCTCTCAAAGGCCAGGCTGCGGTGCTGGTCAGGGGTGGCCACGTGCGATTATGCCTTAAAAGCCACTGACAACGGAAGGACAACTGGAGAGAGGGAGCATAAAAGAGAAGAAAGCAAAGCATATCATGTGATACCCAGAGGGCTCACCCCAAACAGACAAGGACAAGGCGGAAGAAGAAAGAGAGAAAGGGGGTGGTGCGGGAGACTGTTTCACGCGTGACTGATTCATTTGTGACGCACATAAAACGATTTCAAATTATTTGATATCCCTACAGTAGAAGGAACAAAACAATAAAACGTGTAAAATGTGCTGTAATCACAAGGTACACGATGTGTGATATAATTTGCCTGACAGCATTTATTACACATCAGGAAAAAAAGCAGAAAAACAATTTGTTAAAAAGCAAGGACTCTCAAATAAAAATAATAATAATAATTATTATTATTATTAGTAGTAGTAGTAGTAGTAGTAGGAGGAGGAGGTGGAGGAGGAGGAGGAGGAGGAGGAGGAGGAGGAGGAGGAGTTGTAGCATTAGTTGTATAAGTAGTAGTAACAGTAGTAGCAGTAGCAGTAATGGTAGTAGTAGTAGCAGTAGTAGTAGTAGTAGCAGACTGCTACTACTACTACTACTATTACTGCTACTACTACTACTGCTGCTACTACTACTGCTACTAGCAGTAATAGTAGTAGTAGTAGTAGCAGTAGTAGCAGTAATAGTAGTAGCAGTAGTAGTAACAGTAGTGGTAGTAGTAGTAGTAATAGTAGTAACAGTAGTAGAAGCATTAACAGCCTTAGCAGTAGTAGTAACAGTAGTAGCAATTATAGGAGTAGCAGTAGTAGTAGCAGCAGCAGCAGCAGTAGTAGTAACAGTAGTAGCAGTTATAGTAGTAGTAGTCGTAGTCTTAGCAGTAGCAGTAGTAGCAGTAATAGTTGTAACAATAGTCGAAGCAGTATCAGCAATAGCAGTAGTAGCAGTAATAGAGGAAATAGAGTAATAGAGAAGTAGCTTAGAGGAAAGTGTGTCTTCGTGTTATCTTTCACGATATTAAATAGCTCAGCACTCACATTACTTCAGTGAAAGCACTGAAACTTTCAAAATAAATTGTACAGTACAGTTCCAAACGTATTTTATAAATATATTGCCTTCTGCATGGGCATTATTATATTTCTACATAATAAATATCAGATAGCATCATCCCAGAACTCCCATATCTCTGCATCCCTTATTATTATCATATCAGTATGAATAGTCAGCAGTCAGTAATAGTAGTTGGGTATGGGTACAAGCAGAAATAGTGTTAAGGAAATCATAACACATTTTGCTTCTATACTATTGTACTGTTTACATTATATGAGCTGGTATGGCAGATGAAACATGGTATTAGAGGTAACTTTTAGTTTTCTTTAAAAACTAAATGTTAGAGGAAAATGTGTCCCTTAAATATGATGTATCAAGCTTATTTTTACTAGGGATATGACACAACAAACTTTGATTTCAGGTTGACTTTAATTTGCCACCCAGCACATAAACTTTTTATACCCTACACTGTAAACACATGCATGACAAATGCCATGCAGCTGATAGCAAGCCAGTAAAAATAATCTTGGCAACAAACCTACATCTTCACTTTCATTAACTTTCCACAGTTAAATGCATATCTTACCTAGCCAGCCAGAGCTTGAATCAGGCACACACATATCCGTCTCAGCACTGGGCAGGACGAAGCCCACCACGAAAACCTCCACTCCGTCCGACATGAGTGCCAGTCCCAGCGTGAAGAAGAGCTGCCACTGAAACCTTCCATGCCCACATTCCTGGATGATCAGCTCGTACTGCTGTGCCAGCTCCTCTTCGTCTGCCTCTCTTTCGCTTTCCAGCTCCTTCCGGTCCTTCAGGCTGTCCACTACCGGCCTTCCCAAAGCCACCTGCCCGACCCCGGGCTTGGAGTCTGACGGTATCCCTTGGTACTCACCCTCGTAGATCTCATCCTCATCATCATGACCTTCAGTAGCATCGCTGGAGCCTTCTTCATCATTCGCGTGATCGGCCTCATAGTTTCCCTCCGGCTGGCTGTAGTAGTCTCCGTCGTCCTCGTCTTGGAAGCGCTGATAGGCACGAGTATGACTGTACTCATCCGAAGCCCGGTCCACGACCTTATTGACCTTTTTGGTGGCTTGCCGTTTGGCCTCTCTGGCAATGTCCTTGGCCCCCTTCATCAGGGACGTCCGGTCCCGAGGGTCTGCGTCGTCCATGGTGAGGGGACGAACCCAGTCAGTTGGGAGGACGACGTCTGCAGTTACCACAAAAGAAGAGCCTCAGACTCCCTGGCTCTCATTGGCTGAGTCTAAGAGAAAGAGAAGATTTTTAGCTGAGTGAGTAATCACAATGGGTTTGGCGTCCCTAAAAAATTTTTAAAAATATATATATAAATCCTATAAAGACATTTAACTGGTTAATTATAATTGCTCTAGTTTAAAATACTGCATCCTACTGCTTAGATTATAAAAAACAACATGCAACTTTGTTCAAAACTTCCATCACTATTTATCTGATTATGTATTGTTTTAGTGTAAAATGGTGGCAAATGAAGTATCTTTTCAATCATGGACAGAGACAAACCCTTGTTAAAACAGAAGAAGTAAAGACCTAATAAACGGAGTACACTGAGACATACATTTTATCTTGTGATACTGACAGCTATCATCACTTGCTGGGCATTTAAAAATCAGATATAAGCTTTAAAATGACACAATGAGAATTATAATGAACAAAAATTCCCATTTAGAGTTTTCTAAGCAGGAGAACCCAAACAATTCTCTCACTGCCTCACCCAAGAATTGTTTCATTTTAACATCAGGCATGACATTTGCTCCATGTACGTGGAGAAATTGAATTTTACAGTTTTGACAGGGTGGCAGTAACCTGCTTACACTACAAAATCAATTTGCCTACGCTGCATCAGGACAAAGTCTGCAAACAAGGCTTCCAAAACTGACTGGCAGCTCAATATTAGAATTATTCACAAATATTTACACACACATTAGAACATGATAATGTATTCAACACAGATTTAGTGCTTAAATATATACAGCTAATTAAGGGATAAGAAGCTTAGCATAACTGTACTTTAGACCTCAAAATAGGACTTCAACCACGTTAAATGCTTTTCCTTTCTCTCTAAGACTTTCTATTGCTCTTGATAGTGTCCTGAAGAACATGACACAGCAGTGGTAACCTTACATAAACCCGATCCTGGTAGAATCCTTTTGTAATGTGAAGGTTTTGGTAAAAAGCCTTCTTTCAAAATTGAGTGAAAATCTCTGAGGAATCCTTTTAGCAATGCATTTTCATGAGCATTACCACTTTTTAAAAACACACACATTGAAAGTGTGTAATGAAAGTCAGCGTTAAGCTGAGCAGTACAAGCTTAAGCCTGCCACAGGTCTTTTCATTGAAAACCTTATCTTGGGTGAGCAACTGTAAATAGTATAATTAATAATAGTTAGTACTATAATAGCCACTAGGCCCTCTTGCTCCCAGAAGCATTGTGTGTCTCTTTCGTAGTGTGTGAGCTGCACAGTGTGGAGGTCTAATGAAATCTGAAGCACTGTCAGGAGAGCTCTCACTGCCTCCCATCACTGGCTGACTATTGGACCCCATAACATTATCTTACTATGCACTGTCACACTGCCCACTGCAAGGTGACTTTCCGTATTCAGTTCAACTGTAGATTAAACATTAAATTAAACTGTCCAACTTTCAAAAAGCATTGCATTAGGCTGCCAATTAAATTAGTCATATATGGTATAATGCTGAAGTGCCTTTCCATCCAAACTATATTCTTTAATCTTTCATGGGCAGGTTTCCCAGGCAAAGATTAAATGTCAGTCTAGAAGGGGTTTTTTTGTCACTGCAGTTTTTCTATCTTAGGCTTCATGTTACTTACAATAAGATTAATAGTTAATGAAACTTTAAAGGTGTTAGCGATACACGAGAAATAAATTGATTCTTACTACAAAAAAAATAGATTAATGTAGGGCTGGGCAATTAATCAAAAAGTAATAGAAATCGACATTCAGAACCTAGAATTGGTCAAATTTTTCCAGGTCGATTATCTCAATTACTATCCCTTTAAAAACACTGCCGCGAGTGGAGTCATGTGACCCCGCACCGTTATGTTATGTTACTACACCGACTCGTTGAGCATGGAGAGCTTAAACACTGAGACAACTGAGCAACTTGTCAGTTGAACTATGAGGGCAAAAAAATCAAATAAACAAAATAAGCATTCATTAATCGTAATCAAGTTAAAACGTTCAATTAATCGAGATTTAGATTTTAGGCCAAATCGCCCAGCCGTAGATTAATGCATAGATCAATCCCCTTAATGATACAAAGGGGAGGTTGGGTTTTCTCTTTCTCTGATGAATGAGATTATCTGTAGTACTTACTGGTACTGAATACCTAAGCATTCAGCATTTTTTTTAACCTGCAGGGTTTAACGGGGTTTGCTTAGAAAGCTAATACTGCTAACAGTAAATTTAAACTGGTTCTGCCATATGGGTTGACTATCTGTGTGTACCTCTAGGTCAGTGATCTTTGTAAAATTTTTTTTTTTTTTTTACTTTGACAAATGACAAATGATGGGTCCACTGCTGGTCAGCCCTTGTTTCAGTAAAGGAAAGGGAAAAAATGTAGGTTGCGATTTGACTAATTTTGATAGTATAATGCATTTCTCCATAATAAAAAGTAATATTTTGCAATGAAGTAAAGTGATACTTAAATCTTCAAACGACTGTAAAACCCCATGGCAATGTGGTTTACTCAAAGATACAGATTCGTCCTCAGCAAGGCTGAGATTCCCATTCTTCCCTCCAGATAATGCAGTGTTGGCCTTAACAGACCCTGATGGGATCAAAAGAGCCCAGTGGCTTGCTTCACTTTCATTGCGTTTGTATGCCGGTGAGGCGCTGAGTGGTCAGGCGGGGGGGCTATCTATTATCTGGCCTGCTGGATGGATGTGGACCAGCTGTCCCTCAGCGAGGCAGTGAGGCGGAACTCCACTCTCTTTCCGTCACTGGGCCAGGCTGCAAAAAAGGCAATCCAACCCAGTTCACCTTACCAGTATGTGGGGGCAGAGGTCTGATAGTGAGTCAGGCAGCAGTGGACGCAGCCAGAGTCCTTTAGTGGAGAGTCCATTTGCTGGTCTACTGAGTCATAATGAGGCTTGTACAATATGGAAAAAGCGTCATTTTTGTCCTTCTGTTGCTACATACTGTGAGATGTTCTTTGTAATATATCAAATGCACTGCTGTGAATCTACTACATGACGTATTTAAGGCAGATATAGGGCTGCACGATTACGGCCAAAATAATAATCACAATTATTTTGATCAATATTGAAATCACGATTATTAATCACAATTGTAAGTGAACAAGGCTTTCAGTGCAAAATGAAACCTCAAATAAAAATAAAAAATAATAAAATAAAGTTTACCAAAGATACACACACACACGCACATACACACACGCACGCATGCACACACACGCACGCACACGAATATACGCGCAAAACTGATGACATTTTAGTCAATAAATTTGCATTTTAGTCTCCTTTTTAGTGAGGCAATTCTATTTAACCCAGTCAATATAGTACGAGTACCTAGCAGAACAGACCAAATCTTTTAGTCAAACCTATTTCACAATTTAAACACGGATATCTTATTATATTATTATATTATTGTTACTTTTTACACTCAAGAATACTGTCCATCCATTCCAGACACAGAGACACTCTGACTTGAATTTACTTTTTGCCAACCAGCCATGTTAGAAGTACATACCCATACATTTACATAAAATAAATAAATAAAATTTTATTCCTGAACAAATATAGTCTCCACAACCAAATCAGAACAATTTAGGATGGATTTGGGAAATGCTTTGTGTGAGAGAGAGACTTTGTGTGTGTGTGTGTGTGTGTGTGTGTGTGTGTGCCATTTCTCTCTCCCTGGCACTATATTGGCCCTGCGTTCCAA
>JBBPDH010000037.1:8128110-8159009 GCA_037974565.1 Clupeocharax schoutedeni
TCTAATCTAATATGTGCCTTCTCCCCTGAGAGCTGATATTAAACTGCGTTTATGGAAGATGTGGTGATGCTTCACTCGACTTGGATGAAGCACATGTAAACTTTCATCCTGATGACTTCAGTTAAGCTTCCAAACAACAGATCAGGGATATCACACCATTCAGAAAAAAATTTAAATAAAACCAAAAGAAATTCTAAAGCCGACCGCTACCAAAGTGGCCGAGCCACAATAGCCTGTATGTCGGGTCTCCAAGGGCGAGTTGTGCTCTTTGGGTGGAGAGACCGTGTTGACTGTGGCAGACTCGTGCAGCTGAGGCTTCTGGGTCGTGAGCTCTGCCCTCGGGCCGCTCTGTAGAAGCAGCTAGCGTGTCGACCCTGATGCTAAATCAGGCAGTGGGCGGACGCAGACAGGGCCTAAAGCTAACAGCCATGGCACTTTCGCCTCCTATTAGCTAGAGGAGCGCTAACCTTAGCAGACACTTTCAGGCTTTAAGCAGAAGTGTGCCGGAGGATGGCCCCACCCCCAAACATCCAGGGACCACAGATTTTTATCTCCATCCTTTTATCATGTTCAGCCCCTTAAGCTACATTCAGTAACTATAAAGATCCGTTACTGAGGACAACAGGACAGTCATGTGTTCGTTGTGAGCGTGAGGGACTGAAGCGTAGCCTCATATACGGGTCATTTAACGTTAATGTTCTCCCATAGTAGTGGTGCAACGGATCCGAACCGATGCCTCTCCACGGTTCGGCACGCATGTGATCCGAAGATCCGAAAGAAAAATGAAAGCTCCTCTGAATGGTGCGCGTACTCAGTCTGTCGATAGTCATGGCCAGCGGCGTTTTTTTCTTTTCTGCGTAAATAAATCGTGTAGCAGAGTTACAGCGAGGGGTTTTTCGTTGGAGGAAATGGAGAGCGCGGCTGATGGTTGCTTAGCTTCCAGACGCTTCCAGAGGGTGTTTATAGCTGCAGACATATTCCGTTGTGAAATGTGTAGACATCTTCGTCTTTTTGGAAAAAAAACAAAAAAACAAGCTTACGTCTGCTTTGCTTTCTTTCTTTCTTTTTTTGATTATGTGGACAGTTTTATTCTCCATGCTCAAAGTAAGAAGCAATAAAACCTTAAACTGCATTTTAATGTTGTTTTTTAATGTGTCCACATTAAAGGAAATAATTATGCCCTATATTGTCGTTATGTAATTGCGTGGAATGTTTTTAATGGACAAAAATACTTAAATAAATGAAAAGTTTAATTTGCTTCGTCTTTTTTTTGCTGATCCAATCCGTGACTTAAAACCATGATCCGAACCGTGATTTTTTTTTTTTCCGTTGCACCACTAGTGAACACACCACAGCCCAAATTCTTCCTCTGTATTTAACCCATTCACCAAGCGAACCAGTGGACAGCCAGGAACACGGCGCCCAGGGATTGTGTGGCGACGGTACCTTGCTCAGGGTACGTCAGAGGTGCCTAGCAGTCTTGGGAATTGAACCCACACCTTCATAATTGCAGGGCAAACGCCCAAACCACTAGGCTACTAGCTGCCCCAATTTAACTGCTTATACCAAAGAAAACGGCCATACATGAATTACAGTACAGTCTAAACGTGTGTGTGTGTGTGTTTGTATATTGGTGGACTGGGGGCATGAATGGTACAGTGTTACACAGTACTTTGAACTCTACTGTCTAAAACAATTCTAAAATGTGTATTTTCATGGTACCTGCCCCTTTAAAATGAATGATCACCTGTCCACTGCTCCTCGATGGCAGCCACCTGCTGCTCAGTAAAGGCCCAGTGCTGTGCAAGTTTTTTCCACTCATTCCGCTTGAGGAGGCTGTACGCCAGTTTCCACATGACGCCTCGGACCTGCTTAGTCTCACTACGGTGGTCCGGCTTAAACGTCAGTGGAAATTCATCATGAAGGGTCTCATTAGCTCCTGGATTGGACTGACAAAGGTAATCAAATAAGACCAACTTCTGACAAAGGCCAGATGATGGAAAAAAAAAAGAAAAACAAGTGCCGAACAAGCACGTCTAGGCACATCATCCAATATCACTGCTGCACAGGCCAGTCTTAGTTATGTTATTCACTTGTCAGGCTATATTGGGAAGCTGATATTTTTTTCTGCATCCATGCCTCTAACAAAATTAATCTGATGGGGTGACATTTAGGTGTGGCGTCATTTACAGTTGAAAATTACATTAACCCTCACACTAACTTAATATTGGATGACTGAGGAAATAAGAGGTGACTGAGGGCAATCAGAAGTGATGCCAATACATTTGTGTGTATTCACAGGATTATGTGATCCAGTTCAAGCACACTTGCTTCAAACCAGAGCATTTTAAAAAGTGCCGTATATATTTTGTATTCTTTTGTTTCAGGCCTCAAGATTGCGGCAACTATGTGCATTTATTCGTTTTTATAGGTAACAGTGTCCTGTACTGTCACAAACCACAAAATCACAAAATGTATTTGAGATGACCTAACTTTAGGTAAAGCATATAAGGCATGTAGCTTGGGCTACATGGTGATACATCTCTGTGTGAGCTTTCATTACTTGCTGTTAAAAAAACTAATTTCAGACAGACAGTATGTCCCGGCTGATTTACACACACACGGGAAGTCGTGTGAATGTTATCTTTTGCTGAACTATCAGTTTAATGGCATTACTGCCGTGTAGAAACTGAGTACTCACTCTTAGCCAGCTGTAATAGCGTTCGGCTTTGATGATCATGTCTACGATGATCACTACGTCAGCTCTGGCTGCCACTCCTAAGGCTGTTTTCCCCTGCTGGTAATTTTAAAAGAAATAAAAACATTTCATGCTTTGTATAGAAGCCTTTGGTGTTTTCGTGAAGTTCTGTAGAGAATTCCGAGGCAGAATACCCTGTCATTGATCTCCATGTTCACAGCAGCTTTCAGAATCATCTCCACAACATCCACCTTCCCCAGTTCTGTAGCGATGTGGAGCGCTGTCTGACCCAGCTGAAAGTGAGGATGGAGAAAAAACACTTACTACAAAATTCCAGTTGGAAATCAGTTTGGTTGCAGAAAAATGTAGAAAATGACTGTAACGTTTAAATTACTTGTTCCACATGTAAATGAACAGGAAGCTACAAAGCTGTAAGGAATATTAGATTTATCCTGAACGATAAAGAACTATCCTAAAGTGAATTCTATTTTTGTGATATTTTTGGTCCCAATGTTAGAATAACAATATCCAGAATTTCACAATTTCATAAAATCTCAAGTCAAGTAAATAAAAAAAAAATCTAACTTGACAAGTAGTGTTTTTTTATGCTTACCTTCTTTATTTTTTTCACAAAATGCTTGAAATATTAAACAAAACAAATGCTTTGGGGTGCCTGGTCTATAGTTATTTGCAAATATGTATTGTGCACATTACCATATGAACCAATTACATTTTATGCCTGTGACTGAAACCCAAATTGCTTTAATATGAATATCAACACAGTTTATAAGTACATAGTTTAAACTATATTTATAAATCTAGTTTATTTTGAAGAGTATAACCTGCGTATGTACTGTATCAACATACATAGAACCAACAGTGCTGCATGACCCACATGATCTGTGATGTCTGTGTCACAGCCCGACACCAGCAGAGTGTGTATCACGGGAATGTAGCCGTTCTTCACTGCCAGGTGTAAAGGTGTCTGTAAGTGCTGGAAAATTACATTATTCATTATTTGACATGTTGGTTTATTATTAACATACTGTATCGTTACAACCTACTCATTACATTCATCACAGTAAAGCAGTATATGTCTGGGTGGACTGTTGACTTACTCTATTTTGAACGTTCATCTGTGCGCCACTGTCAACAAGGAGCTTCACTACAGGTGTATAGCCATTTTCACACACGGCATACAAGGGGCTGGTCCTGTTCTGGGAATAAACAGAATACGCCACAAGGTCAAACAGACAGTGTCATTACCTTGGAATCAGCTGATTTAATATCTGACTGTACATGCTTAAACACCAGCTATTTCCAAAAGAGGGACATCTCACATACTGTAGTGAGGATGTTTGGGTCACAGCCAGCTTCTAGCAAAGCCAGAACACACTCCTCATGGTTTCCACACGCAGCTAAATACACTGCTGTCTCCCCAGCCTGCAAACAGGGCATCAAAATGTAGAATAACTTATTATTTAATTACAATGTGCTCTTCAAATTATAGTGTAGACTTGATGTCCGTGTGTATGTGGTGTGTGTGTAACTGTACAGTCAGTATAATACCATTAATTTGTCATTTGTCAGTATATGTTCAGTATGTGAGATGCTTTCTGGGAACAATTAACCACACATCTGCATGTGTGTATGTGTCTATTTATCCTTCTATATGTTCATCTACCTGTCTGTCTCTCTATCTGTCCATCTATCTTCGCACATCTGTGTTTGTCTGCATGTACAGTACTGTGCAAATTGTTTGAAGTCATTTCTATCAGCAGTGCGCTTCTTTCTGCCAGCAAAAAACAGCTGAATATTAGAATAACTGCAAACAAACAAGCAAGCAGTAAAAAGTATCAAGATTTCTGTTCTCTAAAAAGTAGTCAATATTTTGTGAGCTGGTTAGAAGAACACAGGTTTGGTACAGGTTTCTGCTCAGTGCCTCCAGTCTTTGGGTGACTGAATAAACTTCCATAATCAACACCTCATTTAATCTACTGCACTAAAAAGAGCCAAACCAGGGATTTGATGGAGCTGCAGGTAGAACTGGGCTTCCATGAGGAAAGAGGTCCGGAAATGGTTCAGCCACACATAAAAGCACCATTTACTGTATTAATGTTGTTTGTATTTGTTGCAATTTAAATGTTTTAACACTAACTTAGTACCACTGCCAAGTAACCAGCATTTAAGTCTAATTTTCTCAGGTGTAAAAATATTTCTCAGCTTTTGCACAGTACTGTATGTACTCTTATGTGTTACAAGATCAGATTATGTGTAACCAATCCGCCTATCTAACCTCGTGCATCTGACAAAAACTGTTTAAAAGCTGTTTGTGTTGTTCTTAAGCCACTGATTTTAGAATACCAATAACATGAATACAGTAGATAGTTATTTTATATATGTTAGTGTGTTCACTTAACCGTCTCCAGGCTTCTCCTTGTGGACCTTCCTATTGCTTATGGTTAACATCAAACAGATTGGTAGGTTAGCCTAATCAATTCTTCATTACATTAAAGCAGAAATGCTGATGATGGCCATTCATAAATCCATCCATAGACAGAAAGCACAGAGGAGAACTCTGGTATCAAACATGTGTTGTTCTAACCAGCTCACACAAAAAAATCCTTTTACTGTTTTTTCCATTAATTCTAATTATAAGTTGTGTTTTTGAACGCCTTCCAAGAAGAATGGAAGCTGTTATAGCTGCAAGGGGAAACAACTCCATATTAAAGTCTGTGTTTGAATGCAATGTCCCAATACTTTTGTCCATATAGTGTATTCCAGTATTAGAGGGATTGTACAAAAGAGATTTCAGTGACTCTTCAGCTCTTACATGATTGGCTTCATTACGGATCTCAAAATTATCCAGCAGCAGCTGCACAGCCTCCAGCTGACCGTTTCTTGCGGCGAGGTGCAAAGGTGTGTCCCCTTTCTAAACATCAGAGAGAGGGAGAAACACGGCTCAAAGTCCAGTTATAGGTCATTTCCTTAAGAGCTTGCATTTTTATGCACACATGTAAAGTCTAGTCTGAGTTATGTTCAGATAACACCCACAAGAGCAAACAGAAATGGGACAGACACACAGAAGATGAATACACAGCCCATGTTACAGCTTAGAAATGTGCTGCATCACAACTCAAATGTATGGTTTTATTCAAATGAGAGTTCGGAGAAGGTACATAAAGTGAACCTGGTTTTCCTCCATGGTGGCCATGTTGTAAGGCTCCTCCATCAACATGTGCAGCATTTTCACGCAGCCGTGCTCTGCTGCCACAGCAAAAGGCAGATTGCCATTCTAAGACAGACAGAGCTTGTTATGTTACTGTTTTGCACATAAAAAAAAACAGTCTCAAACTTTATGCTGTGTATTGAGATCACACATAAGAGTGGCCAATAATCACAGTACTGTGCAAACATGCACCTGTGGAAACATTTTAAAGCAATTTTCTCAGCGTGTGATAGTCTTAGTCATATAATAGAACAGAAGAATTACAATAATTACTATATGTTCTTATATCAGAATAAATGCAAACATTTCAGTTTAGTTCTTTGTCCAATTATGTTTCATACGTGGTCTTCTTTATTGAGTTCTCCCATCTGAAGGTCATTCACAATGTACTCCACAATTTCAGTGTGATCATTAACGGCAGCGCAGTGCATGATGTTCATCCCTTTCTGGGAACAGAATGACAGAACGCACATAAGAGATTTGGACTGTCCGTAGTCTATTAGACATAATAAACCGTGACATGGTCACAACCTACCATGTTCTCAACCTTCTGATCGGCTCCACTTTGTACAAGTAACTTCAGGATTTCCAAACTGCCAAACCATGCTGCCAGATGAATAGCAGTCACTCCATGCTGTATGAAATGTAAAAGTAGAGGAACAAAGGATAATCACTGCATGTCTAATGTGCCTTTTCCACAGCATTTTACTGGCACACTGGTACAGACACAGTAAAGTTGCCAAAGATGCTCTTTAGAGTGATGCTGTAGAGTGCTGTTTATCACATGTTGTTTTAGCTACAACACTATACTATATGGACCTCTTCATTATTAAATTCAGGTGGGACCACTGAGGGGCAATCTTAATGTTTCAGCATGTCAAGACATTCAACGCCATTCTTACAAATTTGTCTATTCCAGTATGACTGTGTCCAAGTGCACAAATCAAACTCCATTCAGTGTGGAAGAACTTGACTGGCCCACACAGAGTCCTGACCTCAACCCAATCCAACACCTTTGGGATGAACTGGAACTGAGATTGTGAGCCAGACCTTCTTGTCCATCATCAGTGCCTGAACCTTATAAATGATCTACAGAAATTCTCACAGAAACTCCAACATTTTGTGGAAAGCCTTCCAAGAAGAGTCAAAGCTGTTATAGCTGCAAACTCCATATTAAAGTCTATGGATTTTAATGCAGTGTAACTGAAGTCCCTGTTGATGTAATGGTATGGTGTCCCATATAGTGTATGTAGTGTATATAAACTCCATATGAGACCATTACAATTGGTGTAAAGTCATTGGTGATCAATATTGACTTCTGAAAATGTTGACAAAACCTTATTTATATTTTGTTCAACCCGTTTGCCAACAAAACAACACTGAGCTTCTTCTTCACTGAGCTTCGTCTTCTTAAGCTCGACCCACAAGTTTTTCAGTTGGATGTAGGTCATGGAAAAAGTTAGATACTGTGTTCACAGATCCTCCACCACATTTAATGTTATTGGTGGCTGTTTTCTGTAGCCATCTTTATAAAAAAGAATATTTTTTATTTTGTAAACTAAAGGTCGTTTTTCAAGTTCAGGCATAGAACACAGAAATAGAACATAGAATTTCTTCACACACCTTGTCCTGCAAGTCCAGTTTTGCTCTCCTTCTGAGGAGGATATCAACAGCTTCCACATTTCTGCAGGCCACCGCATAATGAAGGGCTGTTCGATTGTGCTGGGTGCAAATGAAGATGATTCAGAAAATTCCAAGATACAGAGGATTTCATGACACAAAGTGTAGCGGCTTGTATAAAACATCGCAAGCCTTAGGTTTTCCCCTTTACCTTGATTGAACTGCATTCAAATTTCTTCACCAAAATGTTTCATTTCTTTAGAAAAATACTGTAAAATTGTACATTAAGCTTCAGCACTTCATACTTTTTTCATACATTTAGAGCGAATATACAACTTTAATGTTAAGCAATGTTTTGTTGCCTTGATGCTAGAAGTCAATAGCGACCCATATGCCCTTTTCATGGTGGTAAACTTTTACAATAAACAGACCAATAGAAATGCTCTGCATTACACTTTGCTTGATTACCTACTAAGAGTTAAGAAAGTTCTTGTCATGTAAAGTTACTATGAGACTCTTTGTGTAACAGCGTTTATAAATTCAGAAATAGTGAAAACACCAGCTTTCCTATTCATAAAATGTTGTTGACCTACCACATTTTTAGCATTAACATTCACACCCCTTCCTAAAAGCTTCATGGTCTCAACATCATTCCTCTTCGCTGCTTCAATGTATCCTTTCTCAGTCTGTAACACTGGAGCAGAGGGTTGGAGAAGTGGCAAGGGTCAGTGATCAAAACTGATCTTTTCGCTTTGGTAAAGAGCAACAGTTGTGTTATAACTGGCAACTTAATTGTCCCGTATGCTTAGCTATGCATTAACACATCACTGAATACAAAAACATGTGAAGTGTTCACTTCAAGAATGGCTTACAGGCGGTCTGGTGTGCCCATTAATGATTTACTCGTAAGAGCTGGCAAACACAGCAAACCTCCTCCATGTCCATGACAACATCCAATGAGATGCAAGAGATCTTAGGGCTTTGACTTTATTTCATGTCATGGCAGTCTGTTTATACACAAGGCCCAACAAGGAAGGAAGTCATAAGAAGATATTTTAAAATGATCAAGGGTTCTTTGGTTTGGGAGCTTCCTTAAACTCTGGCATTAATATTACAGCAGCAAAACTTACAATTCCTCCATGGCATACATACATCTATTAAAAAATACACAGCTGTAACTTAACAACAAGCTCTAAAATAGCTCTTAGCTTGGCTGTCCAGCTATAGAAAAAAGCTTCAAGTGACAACAGAACATAAATATAATGTGAATTTTTCAACTTTATTCATTAAAGTGGCTTTTTGAAGCAGGGATGCGGAGAGGTTTTCACCCAGAAACGAAACACACCAAATCCTCAGTACACACAGCATTCAGTCGTAACATTAAACCCACCTGCCTAATATTATATAGGTTTCCAACACATGCACTTCAAGAAGCGAGGTTCATTTGTTGCCTAATATATTCCATCCGTTAGTGGGTTCGTGTTGGGGCTGATCTCAATATAGATAAATACATTTAAAACGTTTTACGCAGATCACGACCCGCGGATCCATACAAGTGCGGATTTTTTATGAGGAAAAATCTCCCCACAAATGCGGAACCTGCAAATATTCGCCACATTTTTTTGTTTGCTTTGTTCGTGGCAATTTGTTTATGCATTTTCCTTCTAAATTATTAAGAAAAAAATGACTAATTTTACATAAATAATAGGGATAATAGGGATGCAATGAAATGCTTTTGTCTGAAACCGAAAACCAAAAATGAGGAAACACTTGGCCGAAAACTGAAACCAAAACACAGAAAGAAATTATTACTTAATTATTAAAGGAATAAATCTGTGATAAAACTATGAAAATAATTATTTAGCATTGAAACCATGCACAATATAAAATAAAATATTTTACTTGGCCCCACTCATGATAGCTGAAATATTATACAATTAAATATCTTCACTCATAAAAACAGTGAATTCAAGTGCATTTTAATATTTTGAATGAAGTGCATGAACACACAGCATTCAGAACAAGTGCTTTAAAAACTGCTGAAAGATTTAACAACATTCTCTGAAGTTCTTTAACAAAACAGTGTATTAAAACAGAGACTGACAGCCCATATTTCAACTGGAATCACTGGAAAACTTTCTTGCCTTTTCAGAAACAGTGTGTGTGTGCTCAAAGGGTCTTGCCTCTTCTCTGCTTCATACTCTGCATGGCGATCAGGATGTTTTGATTTTATATGATGAATTAATCACGACATTGAGAAAGTCTTTGTGGATGCATTGCGCGCTAGACAAACGGCTTTTGGCAGAAACCAAAAATGCATTTTTTGGCCCAAAATTTTTGGTGCATCCCTAATAAATAGCAATCCAAGTGCTAAATATACATCAGTGTAGGGGGTGGCGTGGCCACATCCAGGTGCCTTCCGGACTGCTGCATTCAGTGGTCTTTAAAAAAAAAATTTTTTATCTATTTTTTGCATTTCTACTTTAGCATTTGAGAGAATTCCATATTTGTGATTCAAATCTACTTATTATTTATAAAGTTTGCGACTCGGCCTAGAAAGACAGGCTGACGGCCGCCAGTCTTTTTTACAGAAGCACAAATTGCTTGTTCACCCCTAACTCATCTTAAATGTTTCTCTTGATTTCCATTTTTTAAAACTCCAGTAATTCTATTGCTGTACTGTAAATTTAATTTAAATGTCTGCTTTAACGAGCTCTCTAAAATAAGATATGCAGCAGGTGAAGAGCAGAACTAAAAATTACTGGTTATTACCCCTACATTTGACTGTTTTTATTGCTAGAAATTACACTCATTTATTACTGTATTTACCTGTTTATACCAAAGAAAATGCATATGCATGAATTACAGTACAGTTTGTATGGGCTTACCTTAATATTTCCATTAAGGTTAATGTATTAGAGTTTCAAATGAAATTAAAATGTTTTGGGATCATATTTGGGCATTTTTAGGGTTTATACTGTAAACATAGGCTTTTTAAAAAAAAAAACACACACACAACAATGCGGTTTTTCATTATACGCGTGTGCTCTTAGAATGTAACCCCCGCCAATGGTGGGGAATTACTGTAATTGACAATAGTAACATTTCTTACAACAAGATGTACGTGAACGATTTTCCTGAACATTTTTTTATTACAGTTACTAAACAGCAGTAGGCTATGTACTTACACATCTCCTCATCATCAAAACTGTTGTCTGCCTCCGGCTCTTTCTGGAGAATGAAATCTGTGAAGCCTTGGACGTGCTCTGATTTAATCCATGTTTTGGGGTTCAGGTTTTCCTTTTTCATCATGGGATGTTTCATGATTCTTTCTTTTAGAGCCAAAACTCTCTCCTCCATCATGCTTTCTGTTCTGGTGAAGCTCTTTGCTTTGACAAAGACAAAGCTCAGAGAAGTGGCTACGTTTGTTTGCTTTGGAAGCCTACACCCTAAGGAAATTTGCTCTCACCCAAAGTACATATGATGAAATTTCTTCGTGTGCAGATTGTGCTGTAAGACTCTGGAGACCTCTTTTGACTCAGCATACTGACAAGACAAGCCGAGTTACGCTACAGACTCGGGAAAAGGACGGTAATTGGGCAATGAGGGAATTTTGGATGCACAGAAACAAATAAATAGAAGACATGTGAGGTGATACTGACTACATCACCTATTATATATGCTTGACTGCAACCCTTGCTCAAAATTCAGTAAATTTTCTGAGTGAAAATAAGTTACATCACAAACTCAAATGTGGATCATTTTAGCGCACCTGGTGTTCTCCTTTATGTTAATTTCAGATACTAAAGGGCAACTCCACATTATAATGTGCAGACGTGTCTTCTATAGAGGAAATGAATTTATTTTCACTAAGAAAGTCAACAAAAGCACTTAGCAAATAGGAACTTCAAACACTAAGCAGTACAAAAATAGGCCTTATCAAATAGGATGATTTAATTTTTATGTGATAAATTATAAATACAACTCTTTAATAATAAAACGGCTCTATATTACAGTATTTCATTTCACACAACTTAGGACCAGACCATGAATGACATATTTCAGTGGCTCCACTCTTTCTGCCATGATACAGCAACTGCTACACCAATTTAAATGGCATGAATATAATATAGTGTCCCAGTATCACACCACTTGTACGTAAAATGCCACTTGTAGGCACTCATTCACTTTGAATAAGATTTCATCCATTTAGAACGAACTGCTAAACCGATTTCTGGAATGCAGTCAAGAGAAGAAGTAAAAGACTGCACTGAAAAATGCCTTCAAAGCAAACAGCTTTTACGTTTAAGTGTGGTAATGTCTCTTAGTTTAGAGCTATAGATAAGATGGCACCTTTGTATGTGGCACTTACCAGCATAGGCTGACAGAAGAGGCTAAAAATGACTGGAGAAACTGTGTGTTACTGAGGGAATGCCAGATGGAATCACTGAAACAAGACAAAATAAAAGCTCACAAGATTCAACCTGTCTTTTACCAGGCTACTGGTCTGTGAACACAAATAAATGGAATAGTTTCTCATTAGGGCTTAGATGATATTGGATAAGGTCTGTAAAGTGCTTTATGTCTCTATAACTTCAGCAACATAATATTATAGGGAAGCATTATTGTGCTCTTCCAGCATAAAAAGAAATTGGTTAAGAAAAAAATCTCAATACTATTTCTATAGTATCCAGTGCAATCTTGCCACATTTTCATTTGCCTCATTTTTTTTTACGTGACTTATCCACATTTTCACATGACATTCATTTCCAACACATACTAAAATAATTCAGAGAGACAACAAAACATATTTAGGCTCTTTCTAATAGACATTACTTCATTGACAGCTGTGCTGCTGTGACTTGTCCAGACAGGAGTAGTTTTAGATTAATTCTGTTAGAACTTCTGGTTTCCCTTGAAGAATTTGTCAATGGTGTGTCTTGTGCTAAGGGCTTTGGCTTTCTTTGAAGGAGGATTTGGTGATGAGCCTCGCCTGTAGGTAAACAGGAAAAGAGATGCATACAGCTTAGTTGTATAGCTTTGTAAATACATTAAAGTGTTCAGCAAAAGCAATCAAACAAGCTTGTACTAAAAAGGGCTATCTACTATATATGGACAAAAGTATTGGGACGCCTAAGCATTACAAGAACAGGAACTTTAATTATACTGTATTCCAAAACATAGATTTTAATACGGAGCCCCACCTATAACGGCTTCCACTCTTCCAATTAGATCATTAGTTCATCAGAATTTTAACTTGGTCTGCCCTTTGCAGCTATAACAGCTGCCATGCCTCCTCGAAGACTTTCCACAAGATTTTGGAGTTTCTTTGGTAATTTGTGCCCATTCATTCTGTAGAGCATTCATGAGGTCAGACACTGATGTTGGACGAGAAGGTCTGGGTCACAATCTCCATTCCAGTGCACCCCAAAGGTGTTGGATGGGGTTGAGGTCAGGATTCTGTGAGGGCAAGCCAAGTTTTTCCACATAGAACTCATCCCAACTGTGGAGATTGCTTCGTGCACTGGGACACAGTCATGCTGGAATAGAAAAGATTCTTCCCCAAACTGTGTCCACAAAATTGGAAACATGTCCCAAATGTCTTGGTCTGCTGAAGTATTAAGATTAAGCCCTTCACTGGAAGTAAGGGGTCCAAACCAAACCCTGGAAAAAAGTATGATCCAATACTTTTGTCCATATAGTGTAATTATAGTGTATAGTCTAATTACAGAGCTCACACACGCCTTCATTAAAACAGTCTGACCTTTTGCTTTTTCCTCTTGCATTAGAAGGTCTCTCATGATCTGCAAAATACCACAAATCATCCAGTTACAACAAGAAATAGTCATGGATTAATAACAGAGAGTAATATAAGTGAACAGTGAGTTAAAAAGCACCCCATTATTGTTCAGCCTAATCTCTGTCTGTTGTATTTATGTTGCAATGTTTGGTACTGCAAAAAATGATTCAGTCACTCAGTCAAGGGGCAGAGATTGAATTACATTAAAAACATGTACAGTCTTACGCAAACATGTAAACACCTTTGGTCAAACTGCCTGGTTTTCTAAGTAAAATAACACATACAGGGAAGAAATTTACATTAGCAATTTTATTATACAAATTATAATAGACAATTTATATTCACTAGAAGAAGAAATTAAACGATGAAACATAAACTGTGTCATACTTTGTGTCATCTTTTTGCTAATTAAATTCCAAATAAACAGTAATTATGCTTTACAATGAACATAAGTCTGTTCTCTGCAGGGGATGTATATTTTCATTTAATTAATGAATTATACATGAACAGAAGCTTCCAAACCTTTGCATGGAGTAGAATAATGCAAAATTACTGAAACCATACCTTTGTTCTTTCCCATCAACCCTGCATTTGACCGACCACACGGAGGGACGACTTCTCTGAACTCCAGCAACACTTCTTGGTTGAGGCACATGTCAACATGACGGTTGAGGAGAGTGAGGTCATCTGTATCCTGAGCCTGGTTGCAGACTGGACATCTCAAAGTGGAGACTTTCATATCCACTGCCTTCATTATAACCTCTTCAGAATGAGAAGTCTGTTGTGTGGCTATAGATCCGGAATCATTCATGGAGGCGGTTTCATCAGGCACGAGTGAACGGCTTTCATTCATGTTTGTAAAGCGTTTAAAAAACGGTGTTTTAAAATCAGAACTTTCGCCTAACTGTGCTGCCACTGCACTTGAGGAGCTGGTATACTGCCCTTCATCTGTTTTTTGTAACCGACCGTTGATCAAAGTTCCCAGAGACGTATTCCCTTTTGAGCTTGAACCTGAAGCTTTGGCACGATAATACAATGGCTGAGCTTTGTCCACTTGATCTTGCTTGTCCATTTGTTTCTCTTCTTTACTTACAACTTTGTCTAAATTCACAGATGCGCTCCCTTCGTCCACTGCACTGCCCATAAGGCACTTGTCTATATGCTGATTAAACACTAAGAGGTTCGTATTTTCCATTTCATTAAAGCACACAGGGCAGGTAAAGCACTGAAGCATATTTGAAGACTGTGTTTTTCCTAATAACTGTGTGTTTATGCATTCAGTTGTACATGATGCCGTACTTGTTGAGGGCAAGTTGTATACCGGGTTATGGTTAGTTTCTGAACATGCGACTGAGGAGTCTGTGTCTGTCCCTGGCCTGTTTGAAGATTGCTGTTGCAACCTCTTTGATAGGGCTCTTTGGAAAAAGGTCTGTTGCTGAGCTCCCCTGGTGCCTTCCTGTTCGTTACCCCACTTGCTGATGGGCCTGGGTGTTTCTCTGTCAACTGAGGGACCTTTGGTCACAGCACACTGTTGCTTCAGAGAAGAAACACTAGATTTTGACATGCTGCCAATTTCAGGTTTGGATGGTTGTGCTGAACAGCTGGATTCTGATGCTATCTTCAGAAAACCCACTATGCTCTTCTGCTGTGGCTGGTTGTCATCAGTACTGATAAAGCCTGAGACCCGAACACCTGAAAAATAGATTGAATGCTTTATTTTAGGTCATATCACCAACTCAATGACAGAAAGACAGATAGTAGCTGCAATAGTATATGGCAAGGAAACTACACTAGTGATTTAATATTGAAGATACTTTAATCTAAGAAGCTTCATTAGTTCCACTGATATTGCCCTGCATTTAACCCTCTACCTTATAGCATTATAGCATTATAATTAAAAATGCTATCAAAAACCTACCAACAACTGCAAGAGATGATTTAGGAACATGAATACAAAAAGACAAGTAAATGTAGCTATTAGCACTTTCAAAAGGATTTCATCACAGTGATAGTAATCAGGGTTGTCTACTGATGCAGAAAAAAGTCTATAACGACTGTTCTAATTATCATCTCATTAAAGCTGATCACTAGAGTTATCACTGAGCCTAATGACAGGAGAAATTTAATCCTGCCAGCACAAGACTGCAGTGGTAAATCTGATGGAAATACATGAGGTGTGAAAAACCAAGAATTATGTATCTCGAGTAAACAAAAAAAAGTAAATTACAAAACAAAGACGTCCGAGCTAAGGTCTTTATGCACAGGAACGATTTAATGTAGTCTTAGTGGGCTTGTCAAACATCAACATAGTAATAATAAAATGTCAGTGATGTCAGATGTCAGTGAAGAAAATATGCATACCCATTAGTCTGAGCCGCAGTGGCTGAGGGCTGACATTATCAATCTCAGCCTTCAGGAGGTCCTTAGCCGCAGCGAAAATCTCCTCTTCTGTGCAGATAGCACACTGCAGCGTGAACGCTCTGGTCTTCACCTCAAAGTTCACATTCTTCACTTTTAAGGTGACAGTTTTGCCCTTGCATGTGAAATTGTATTATAACAATGTGTCAGTTCTGTGTCTCTGCAGGCAAGGCTCATCACCAAAGTTGATACAAACACCAGCAGCTATACTATAGGCGTTGTACACTCTGGCAAATGCCTTCTTACAATTACAATAATGAAGCCCAAGCAGAAAAAACCTTTCAACTACACTATAGTCAAAAGTTTGGACACACCTCCTCATTCAATGCTTTCCTTTGTTTTTATTATTGGCTACATTGTAGGTTAATATTGAAAACATCACCTGTTCCTCTGATGACGGCTTTGCACACTCGGCATTTTTTCAATCAGATTCATGAGGAATTGAGCTGGAATGGTGTTTAATTAGCAGGAGTTCTTCCTCAAGAGTTCATTAGTGGAATTTCTTGCCTTCTTACATGTTTGGGATCATCAGTTGTGATTGTCGGGTTTGGTCCACAGTTAGTGATCCTATTCCACTACGGTTCTACTGCACATTATGGCAAGAACCACTTAACAAAGTAAATAGAAACAACAGTCAATCATTACTTTCTTACAGAACATTGTCTAGTTTGTTTTAACTGCATACTTCAATGTGTTCTTTCATCATTTTGTTTTCAATATTAATCTAAAATGTGGAGAATAATAAAAACAATGGAAAAACATGGAATGAGAAGGTGTGTCCGAACTTTTAACTCAATGCTCAAAATCCCTTAAGGTCTGCTTTCTGTATTCTTAAGCTGTACCTTCAGCCCCTCCTTCTGCAGGTCCTCTGCTAAGTCATGACAGAGCTCCCGGCACAAAGAGTACTGCTCCTCTGTGTCACTCATCTCACCAAACGTCCTGACAGAAAAGATGAACAGGGCCCATTCAATATTAAATTGCTGGGCTAAGAAGGAGCCATCACAGATCTTGGACTCTACAAATGTAACCCTGCTGCTGTTAATGTGCTTTTAATGTCCTTTTTAGGGGTAATGTTTCAGACAATGTTTAAATAGGGCAATGTGAGGAACTGAACAAAAGCTGGCCACTGAGATAAACAAAATAAATAAAAATAAGGTGGAACGTGTGAGATGGCCCATTGACTATAATGTGTGTGAGGCAGCAAATTACCTTTCTGTGCTCATGCTTTTCCTCTCAGAGTCTCTACAGGTAAAACAACACAGACAATTATTATATAAACTACTATATCAGAACCTCATGAAGAATGCTTACCTTTCCTTTCCTGACAAAGGTTGTATAAGGCAAAGGTGGTTAAAACAGAATAATCCATAACCCCTCGTTAGTAATTATTTTAATTATTTTGACACAAGGGTTGAACAGACAAAGCTAGCTAGTGCTTCACACCTCTCTATGCGTGTAGAGCCGAGTCCGAGTGAAATTTGGAGAAAATGGTGCCAGGAGGTTTCAGAGAAGAGCAATGAGAGAATTGGCATCTGCTGTCCAAATTCGGCACAAGTGATAATGTCCAGGCCAGAAAGCATCTTCTCAGTCACTTTCCCAATCCCAGGCACCTGCAATACAAAAGTGCTTAGAAATAACACGCTACCTTGGCACTGTCCATCTCGTGTGTCTGTTGCTCTTAGATGGCCACAAACCTTCCGAACAGGCAGATTCTGGATGAAATCCATCACAGCCTGTCTCTCTGGGAGGATTCTGTACTGTCCATTGGGCTTGTTCTTGTCACTGCACACTTTCGCAAGCATCATGTTTGGGGCAATACCTACAGCAAAGACAAACTAAATAACTAAACACATGCATCATAAATATAAAATTAAAAAAACAAATGTTTTTATAATGCTGTTGGAGACCATTAGTAATAAATAAAAAGGAATTAAATCCTGACCTGCGCTTGCAGTCAATGTGGTTTTCTGCTCAATACGGAAACGCATCTCTCTCACAGCCTCTTCAGGACTCGTCCCAAACACCTCCACCTTCCCATCTGGACAGGGGACAGTAGGGGAAGCGCTTGGGCTGTCCTCAAACAGGACAGGGGATAAGGTATCTGTCTCGGCTCCATCTTCGGTACAGCTTTTATCTGTGTCTTTAATAGAAATAAGGAAGAAAAGTCATGTAACTCCATCACAGCCTGTCTCTCTGGGAATTTTTTTCCCCCTTGACTTAGGTTCTTCTCTAGCGCTTATGTATTGTTGGGTAGTTGGCCAGTTATTATTTGGACAGATGTATAGATGCTCTGACTGCAGTATCTTGGTTAAATTGTTGATTTATGCTGTTTTTCAGGTAAGAAACAGTCGTGGAATTCTTAAGCACTGATGTACGTCGCTCTGGATAAGAGCGTCAGCTAAACGCCGTAAATGTAAATGTAACTCAAATACTTTTCTCACATAACATCATATACTAGTCATCATCATTACTTTAAGCTGTAATTTACTGTGACATTACTTTAATTCAGTATTTTAGTGTGTGATGTGCATGTATTTCCATCTGTACTAGCTGCAGTCGTTACACAGTAGCTGCTCCAGGCATCAGCTCACCGACTTGATACGTTCTCCTGGACTCAGGCCAATGTTCCCTCTGCTCCAGATGATCAGTGATGTCCAGATAAGCTTCATCTAAACTCATCGGCAGAAAGTGAGGATCATAATCAGCAAAAATCTCTCGCACCTTCAAGACAAAAACACAAATATTAATTTGCTGAAATTCACAGTATTGTTTAAACCAGGAAGAACATGAAACTGACTGAATACATGGGTGGACAGGAATAGCTGGACCTTTACCTGTTCGCTCACTGCTGTGTATTTGGCAAAGTTGAGTGGAACAATGACCAAATTCGGGCAGAGTTTCTTCGCAATGAAGCCTGGCATAGCAGCACGAACACCATACCTCCTAGCATGGTAATTGGAAGTGGACTGAAAAAGATAAAAGTGTTATCTTGATTTATGTAATGAAATATTTTGGATAAATTTTGGACCAAACTGCAGTCTGAGCAGGATTTATTTATTCAGTCACTGATGCTTTGTTACAAATGGTTATTGCACTAGTAACGATGAGTTGGCAAAGTAAGTGATATTGATTATTAAAGAAATCCGTTGTTAATGCAGAGTTTCCTTAAAATGTTTTCCTTTTTAAACTTGTGGGCTGCTGCCCTCTAGTGGACCGAGTAGGTATTTTTCAGGTCTGGACTGTCAGGTTTTTATTTGTTGTTTATTCTTTTAGTTACAAATACTTGCTCCAACTTTTTGTTACAAGCTGAATTGGTTACAGTGATATTTATGTTTATTTTTTGTTTGCATCGTAAACAATCAAGTTGGTTAACACTGTGGAAACCTTAGTGGTAGTTATAGAATGTTTGGAAGCCCTGTTCTACAGTGTTCACATGATACTTTTACAGATTAGAAACGACACCCAAAGTCATTAAAACAAAGGTACTTGTGTCCCAGAAGAAAAAGACCCAACTGGACCTAATCAGATGAGCATCCTCACCAGCATACTATTGGATCCCACAGCCATGGGTTTGTCTTTCAGTTCTGGACAGTCTCTCATTTCCACTGCCGCATAAAAGGCATCCATGTCCACATGCACTATCACCCGACTCAGGTCGCGGCGTCTTTCCAGCTCCTCCCTCAGCTTCTCTACCTATAGGAAGGACATTCAAATCTACAGTAAGACTCTCCTTGAGCTACAATGGAATAATCAAATGAAAAGCTAAGCTTTAAAAAGTAACTAAAATTAAGAAAACGTTCTTAAAATCGGAACACAGAATGAAGAGTGGCTTACCTGTGTTTGTGCTTTCTGTATCTGCTGTTCAGTAACTTTAGCTTTGTGCCGCAGCACCTTTTCAATGCGCTGGTTCACCTGCTGCTCCTTTTTTAGCTCATTTTCATAGAACCTGGAGCCCTGCAATGCAGATGCAAGATCTTCATAGACCAGGTGCAAAGTACAACAGAGCATCATCTTTTGATTCAGACTATACTATATCTATGAATATGTGGTTTCTTTAATATTTGCAATGTTGTTTATTGTTGTCAAGTCTAACAGTGAAGGCTACTGTGGTATAGGACTGATGTTTTTTTGTATTTATTATTTTTATGCTTCCTCATCATCTCCAGTGGCGCAAGGCACTTCCACCTGTTAAAAGTATGTACAATAACTGATATTCTGTCAAAAAAATGTAAACCAGGTTCTCTTCAGGATACAGCCAGGGTATGACCTAAAAGGTTTATCCGACAACAATTTTGTGTTGTTTTCCTCCAACACACCTGATTCAACTGAAGGACTTGATTATTAGTTAATTGATTAACATTTGATTAGAAAAACTGTGCCCATACACTCATGTGTGCCAAAGCCATTATATTAGACACACACTTTTCCATCACGTAGCCATAAAAAGGCTTGCCAACCATTTTGTGAAATACAGAATTGTTCCACATTTGAAAGATAAAAGACGTGTTCCGTATTAAACTGATACGGAATGCACTTTGTCCCTTATTTTTGCAAAGAACCATGACAAAAAACTTACAGATTAGTTCACTAATTATTATAAATGTTAAAAATGCTTCTGATACCCTGCATACACCACAGGTTTAGAGCTGAAACATGCTGATCTAGAGGCTACGTACAAGACTTATCCCTCACGATAGATGACTATTAGACCAAAATAGTATAATAATTATACAGGAATTTCTACAGCACTCTTAAGTAAATTGGGACAATTGTAGGTTATCACAAGGTACCATACTTATAATATAAGACGGATAGTACACAGACAAAGGTAATTATTAGGTTATTAGAGAACCATTACACATTAAACTTAAACTGTAGTTTCCTTCTGCAGTGCTTTTTGAGAAGGGCAAAACAAACTAAATCTTTTAGCAAACCTTGGATGCCTCAAGGATGATCTTGTTGATTTTGTCCCTGTCGAGGCCCTCCATACCAGCCTTGTTGTCGTTGAGGGCCATTCTGGAGAGCAGTGTGTTTGGACCCCCACTGCTAGCAGCCCCAGTACTGTCTGCACTGGGCTCCATCTTTCTAGGAGAAGTTCAAGCTACAGCTGGAGCTCCTCACCTAGTAAGAGGAACATACACAAGACTTAAGACCACAAACACCTCAATATGAACGGGATTGGTAGTCTGCCATTCCTATACTTGAGAACATTAATATTTTCTCTCATTGTTCTAAAAAAGTTCTCCATTATTTATATGGCAGGATTTGGGCAAAAATAAAACTCAACTCAAATATCTTTTAAAGAAAAAACAGAAAAAACTAAGACACTGTCCTATGGTATACTTCCCCATGCATACTGTTCTACTATATTCTCTCAACATTTATACAATTTATACAATTACACTGTTCTACCAAGTTCTCCTCACATTCATTGCTCTGACATGTTCTCTACACATTTACACCATTCTGTAATGTTTCCCCTACGTTCACGCTGTTCTACCATATTCATCACATTCACGTTGTTCTACAGCTGTTCTCCCACATTTATACTGTTCTACCATGTTCTCCCCACATTCATCCTGCTCTGCCATATTCTCATTGTTCTACGGTTATTCTGTCATGTTCTGTCCACATTCATATTGTTCTAGAATGTTCTCCCTATATTTCCTCTGTTCTGCAACGTTCTGCTCCCATTCCCATAATTCTACCATGTTCTGACAGTGGCTCATTAGTCTTGTCAGTTCTTTTACTCTTTATTTTAAAGACAATAACAATCATTAGCCCAAAGTCAATAGAATAAAAGAACAGACAACAGTAAACACAGACAGGACTGGTTGGTGGGTTTGACATTTAGGAGAATTTAGAATGTTTCTCTCTGGTTCTCACATTGGAAAAACAAGTTCAGACAGCAAAGTATTTACTGATGAACATTTTGTCGGTGGCTGTTCGACTAAAAGTGCGAGAATAAAATGCTAAAAACTACAATTTAAGAAGTTAAAAACGTTGTTAATGAACTTTAACTGTCGTGCTGGTCAGAAATGACAGGACCGAAGTGGCCAGAGACACAGCCCAAAATTAACTCAAAAACACAAACCCCAGGTGGAGACAGATAATTTCACATTTTAAATAGGTTTAAAGCCATTTTGACTGTTACCTACACACCGATAGCACATAAGGGGTATGGTAAAAACGGATTCAATTTACCTCAGTGTCAGAAATTCAGATATGTTGACAGTTACATCCACCGACATGTTCAAATTTCGTCGGATGTGGTGAAGCAGGATGATGCCTCCTGCTGGCCTGGAGCAACACAGACATTCCACACACACAACATGAGAGAAAGTTGGAAATTAAAATAACATTTTTCTTTTTATTTTAATCTATCTACCTTATATTAGGATCATTTCAGCGTGTATGCGTCTAACTCACCAGACACCCTCAAAACTCCCCACGAAAGCTGGTCGGAAACATACACTATATGGACAAAAATATTGGGACACACCAGTTTTTCAAGGTTTGGGCTCGGCCTCTTACTTCCAGTGAAGGGCAATTTTAATAAGTCAGCATACCAAGACATTCTGGATAATATCATGCGTCCAACTTTGTGGACACAATTTGTGGAAGACCTATTTCTATTCCAGCCTGACTGTGTCCTAGTGCACAAAGCGAGCTCCATAAAGACATATGGCTGGATGAGTTTGGTGTGGAAGAACTTGACTGGTCCGACTTGAGTCCTGACCTCAACCCCATCCAACACTTTTGTAATGAACTGGAACGGAGATGCCTTCTCATCCAACATCATCTCCTAATTCTCTAAAGAAAGAATGGGCACGTATTTCCACAGAAACACTGCAAAAAATTGTGGAAAGTCTTCTAAGTATTAATATTACAAATATTACTAAGTATTAAATTCCATTATTTATTTTCATTTTCCATTCTGGTTCACTTAGCTCCGGAATGTTTCTTGGTTCTGCTGCCTTGGAAAATGTCACCTTTCTTGATCATAAATGAGAGTTAGAAGACACGAGAGTTTTGCATTTATGTTATTGCAAAAAATAACACATTTATACAGGTGTGTGCAAAAGTTGATTTTCTACATTAAAATCAAACATACTTAAATATGACATGTCAACACATTTCAGAGCATATTTATTATTAAGTTACTGAATTAAAAAATATATATATATAACAAAACATTAAAATATAAAACCTGCCTAAGACCTCTTTGCAGAAATGTTTCTTGTAGCCTGCTAACAGTTTTTCTTCTCTAGATTCAAACCTTTTTACTTTGCAAAATGCTCCTAGATCAGAAATATTCACAGGTCGTATTCCATTCACATCATGTCTAAGATCATAAACTCACTGATTTTTAACAATATTTAAGTTTGAAGACAGTGGAAAACTGTTCAAAATCATTGTCTAACCTCTTCTCTTTTTCAGTTTCTTCTTTGTGGGATATTAGCTTCTTAGATTTGTTGATATTTGGCATGAGCCTTTCTTCCCTCTAAACCCACAACACTCCCAGTGCCACTGGCTTCTCCACAGGCCCAAAGTATTGGCCTTTACACCCCCTGACGTTTTTACTGTAGTGTCAGTCTTGACTTGAAATCATTGTTATTTGGACTTGGGTTTGTCTTGCCACCTATTATAGATCTTGACTCAGTCCAGCTGCCTTCAGAAATACTATTTCTGCAAGTAAGATTTTTCTGTGGACATACGCAATGGCAAACTTTTTGCAAGCTTGCTTGGAATTTATTTAACTGGAATTAGCATTGCACCCAAGCTCGTGATTTTAATTTTGTCCATGGACACAATGTCAAATGAAGCAAATCAAGGGAAATGGTTATGCTCTAAGTAAACAAAAATGCCTGTTGTTACGATTGGTTTTTCATCATAAGATAAACAAACTATGAGCCCAGACCCCACATAAATGATCCATTCTGCACCAAACTTTACCTTTTGGCCTCCACAGTTCGGTGGTGGTCTGCCATTGATCCTAGATGCTTCCATTTCACAATACTGGCACTTATAGTTGGCTGGGGCAGCTTTAACAGGACAAAAATTTCACAAACTGATGGAATCCTGTGACCTTACCACATTCAAAGCTCCTCAGTATGACCCATTCTGCAACCAGCGTTTCTTTGTGGAGACTGAATGGCTATGTACTTGATTTAATGTTTGGCCTAAACACCTGAACTCAATCAATTCAGGAGGGATGCTCTCCCTTGGTTATACAGTGTAGATCCATGCTCATGTTATATAGTAGGCAAAGTGTTTTTTTATTGAAATTCTACACTTTTATTCATTTTCCTGCAAAGACACCATTGATGATTGTTGCCAAAGGGTTTGCATAACTATGAGTTGTGTTCCATACCTTTGTGATTACCTTTCAATGACTTGTCCACGTGCCAAACAGATCTTCCTTGCATTTTAGATTTTGAGATTTTATCTCCAATTTGTCTTTTTTTCAGGCATGTTCCAGACACGTCTTGCTGATCTTGTCTGGACTTGAAAGCATTTGAACATTTTTTTAGTATTATCTTTCTTTGTAAGAGTCATTTATGTTTAGTTTCATTTCTTCAAGAAAATGCTTATCTTAGATCTGCCCTAGAGAGTTGCATGCCAAAATTGATTTACTCCTATTTACCCCTAGGCTGTTACCCAGGAGTGAAGAAATATTTGCATCTGTGTTGAAACTTTAAGGTATTGCTCGGGGAAGCATACGCAATGAAACTTTGTACTTCGAGAGTAGCTCTTGGTGCTTGAATGTCTTCAGACAACAACATATCATTGAACATGCAACAAACACTGATTAGCTACATCATTAAAACCACTGACAGGTGAATTTAAAAACATTTATTATTTGCACCTGCCAAAAGGTGGGTTAACAGTCAGTTCTTGAAGTTGAAGTGTTAGAAACAGGACAATGGGCGATGATAAAGATCAGCTTTAACAAAGATCAAATGATAATGGCTCAATGAGTCCAATGGGATGACAACCAGTGAACTGGCGACAGGATCATAGGTGCCTTGATACAAATATTATTTGATACAGGTGGTGAGCTAGGTTCAATCCCACAGAACAGTGACTGCAACACACAGCCAAAAAATAATAGAAAAGTGTCAGTTGTCTGTGAAGCAGACAGATCAGAATGCCCATGCCAACCTCTACTGCCTATAATGGACATGTGAACACCAGAACAGACCATGGAAGATATGGAAGAAAATTAACTGATGGTGCTTTCTTTTACTTCATGTTGATGGCTGAGTGCATGTGTATTTCTTACCTGAAGGTGCTAAAGGGATAAGACTCCTTGCAACTTAAAAGATCTGTGGTTAATGTCTTGGTGCCAAGTAACACAGCACACCTTCAGAGGTCTTAGAGTTTGTAGATAACTGATGACACTAAGGGGACCTAGTGTATCTACATGTGCAAAACATTTTGTGATTTTAAACTTAATCTACCCTTTCATAATAGAAGTTTGCTCAGCAAAAAAAAAATAATGATGGAAGGATTTTTTTAAACTCTTAATTTATACTTTTTCAAAAGGAAACAAGACAAAACAAAACACCACCAATGATGGAAGGATTTAGCTTTTTTATTTTACATTTATATATATGCTGATGATAAAATAGTGTAAAACCTAAAAATAGTTAGATTTCTTTGGGACCTGTATTGCATTACAACTCCCTACTTTCCACTCTGGATAAATTTTATTAATACATTTCAGGGCATGTAATGGCTTGCTGTGGACACCTGATTCTTATAACGACCACAGTGCAAAAAGTCAACCCCCTCTGAATAATTTCATATTTATTACAAATTATGCAAAATGTTAAAAAATGTGGAATTCCCATTTCAGAAGAAACTTTGAAACTGACCCGTGGTGTATTTTATTAATGCATACTCTTGTAGAGAAATTATTTTCATTTGGGCAGAGGCACTTTTTCATTGTAGAAAAGGGGCAGGCAGGTGGTCTCGATTTGATACTGTCTGAACAACATTTTGCTTTTTCAGAGTAGCGGTGCCAGCAGCTGAGTGTCAGGTAAGAGGGCAAAAAAAATGTTTTGAGTATATCATAAACACTTACTAATACTGATGTAGTGTATTTAGATTTGTGCCTATTTAGTCCATCCGCCAAAGTTTAAATAGTAATTTATTACAAGCTGCTTGACAAAAAAAGGGGTAAAAGCACTGTTATTTTTTCCTGACTATGCTAAATGAACAAAATGCCATATATAAAAAATAAACAATGGTACATATTGTTGAAAGGGGACTATATGCATACTATAATGTTCATATTATGAGATGCTATATAATGGTATATACTACATTATGATTAGTACCACTTCTAATGGAGAAAAGTAATTCTTTCCATTATACGCTGATACCATTTTTTTAGAAATACAGTGTCCACCCTCATCGTCCATATGTGCTCAGTGTACCATATTGGTGCGCTTTGTAGTCCACAATTACTAACTGTAGTCCATCTGTAACTCTACAATATTTGTTATCCCTTTAACCTTGTTCATCAATGGTCAGGACCCCCAAAAGTACCAGTGAGCTAATATTAATTGGATGATTCTCAGCACAGCAGAGACCCTGGATCATATAGCAATTAATATTTATTGTATTTGTGTATAATTACTGTCACAACAAATCTTCTACCTCCAATTTTATACATTTTTATTTCTTTTGCATACATTTAAAATACACTATATGGACAAAGTATTGGAATGCCTGACCATTACACCAACAGGGACTTTAAACATATTGTATTTAAATACATATAGCATTTATGAGGTCAGACACTGAAGTTGGACGAGAAGGTCTGGCTCCCACTCTCTGTTCCAGTTCATCCCAAATGTGTTGGATGGGTTGAGGTCGGGGCTCTGTGTGGGTCAGTCAAGTTCTTCCACACCGAACTCCTCCAGCCATGTCTTTATGGAGCTTGCTTTGTGCACTGGGACACAGTCATGCTGGAATTGCTTTTCAAGTCAACTGTGTCATGATGTCATGATAAAATGAACAATAGCAATTGCAGAGGAATAAAAACATCAAAAAATCACCTTTTTTTTTTATTCCTCTGCAATGATGTAAAGCAGTTTGCAATGAAATATACCAAATGTCTAAGACACTGGTTCTCAACCTTTTGCAATCTGGGCCCCCCAAAACCGGTTCATAGCAGTTGGGGCCCCAGTAACAACACACCAGCCCAGACCCCTTCGAAGGATGATTTGTTTGTGTTATAATCGGGGCAAATCGGTGGCATTTGCATTTAATTTACATTTAGCGTTTTTTTTTATCCCGTCCGGTAGCCTACTCGCGCCCCCCCGAGAACTACTGGTCCTGCTCTGGAGAGAATGGTAGAAATTAGAATAGAAAAAGTGTGGAGTAATTGTGGGTGTTATTTTTAATTGTTTTGTATCCATTCTCTTTTAGACCTGTGCTTTGTGCTTGGTGTGGTTGCCTCTGTGCAAGTGAAGATTCAGTAAGTATCCCTGGAATATTCTACGTCGTACAATGGAAATGTATTGTTTTTCCTTTTTTTAAAAAACTCATATATCTGTTTTACTGTAGGATATCACCAACAAAATACAGAACGGAGTGATCACAACATGACACATTACCTGGTTTCCAATATTCCTTTTTATCAACAAACGCTAACGAAATATGAGCTGTCCGTCTACATTGATGGACTGTTCGTCTCCCTCAGTTTTGGAGAGATTGTTGGAATTTCAGCTTTTCTTTTCACTATTGCTGTTCTGTACAATCGTTATGAACAGAATGAAAGAATTTCATTCTTTGTCGTCTTCGTCCTCCTTAATGATCTGTTGGAATTAGTTTTGAATCCATACATCATGGCAAACCTAGAAGGTGACACATTGCTTTTTCAGGCACTGGCATCTGTTTGGTCAGGGTCAAGAATCTGTGGTGTTCACCTCCAGCAGATGGTGGTGTTCGAAAGTGTTCTTGCTGTGAGACCTTCATTGACCCCTACTTCTGTTTACTTCTCTGTAAAATCAGTTGTGATCTCTGTTGTTGCTTTCTTGTGTTTCTACTTGTGTGCATTTTTCAGAGCACCAGCATTTTTGCTTTTTAGTCTGTTACCATTATTAGCAGTGACAGCCAACTCATGGATAGTCGCCTTTAGAATACCACCCTTGAAATTCCACAGCACTTCAAGAGGCAAAAAGCGAGAATATGCTTTGTTGTCTTTTGCCACACTCACCCTGATCCTTTATTTGAATTTTCTCTCTGTATACATTTTTTATGCGCGCTGGAGGCCTGTGGACCTGTATATGTCTAATGACTGTGAGAGTGATCACAGACCCCCTTGTATGTTTGCTGGCCTATAAGGAGAAGCGCATAGACCTCAGTACTGACCAAACATCAGTAGCTGAACAGTCAGCATAAACCACCAGACAGGATGCTTTGCAGGAGATTCTGTGCATAATATAATATAGTAACAGGGAACAAAACAACATATTACCCTCTGAAAAAGATACAGACTTTCCGGAGCATTTTAAAGAGAATTTGTGAAAGCCAATTTGGTTCTATAGCACTTCTGGGCATTTCATCTCTTCCAGACATTTATTAACATTAAAGCAGTTGATTTTAAGCAAACTATCATTATCATTTTAGTGTTGCATTTTGAACCCAGTCAATAATTCGGCTCAATATAAACAAAAACGGATTAAAATTCCATTTAAAGGCTAAAGAGACCATTTTTAAAAAATTCTTCTTAACTGTTTATAAGTTCAGTATCAATTAGTAAAACCAGTATCACGCCAGTTTGAAATCTATTGCAAGTTTTTGACTAGCACATGTTTTCTGTCTGTATTTCTGCATTTTTTAATTTCTATTTTTATTAGTTAATTGAATTTCTAAACTATGTACGTAAGTGGAAAGACTTATTGCCTGGAAATGAGACTTTCAATAGCAGCAATTTTTTCTGTCTCTACTGTTCATTTACGTCTAATTGTATATGCTTCATAAAATGTGCTGATTTATAATGCATGTGTTATTTGATTTCTTGAAGGAAACATTTATAAAGGTTAGGCTTTGTGTTTTTAAAACTTTTTTTCACAACTTGATTCAAAAGCTAATAAAAAAGCTGCACTTCTTTCTGTTTCCCACGTTGTGTACTGTATATCAGATGGTCTGTGTGGTTGCTTGTTTTCCTTTCAGTGGTCAGAAGCTTATGTGTTTATGTTTGAATATGGCATAGTTGTCATACAAGACCTCTCTCTTTAGGTGCAAACATGAAATGCTTTTGGTATATATATTACCTATTTAACTTGACAGCCATTCTGATTGCATCTATCGTTGATTAAATTATTGTAGATAGCTTTACAATCCAATTTCATCCCACACTCTGGTCTACATATAATCTTAATCACAATCTAAAATTTTAAGATAAGATAACCCTTTATTAGTCCCACAAGTGGGAAATTTGCATTGTAATGGCAAAGAGAGAGAACAAGAAGAATATAGAAGCAGCATAGTCTACTGTTGTGTTGTTGAACTTTTATACTATAGACTCTATAGTATAAAAGCTCAACAACACAACAGTATAACATAAAAGGTACACTATGCAAATAATACATAAAAATATATGTACACAGTGGATATATCTATATATATGTATGCATATGTATATGTATGAACACAATGTAAAAGTATGTATGTACTAGGGCTGTAACGATATGCAATATGAAACCGAAACCATGACACCCAGATCCACGAACCTGTGTTGCTGTGTGAGAAGACAGAATCGCGACACACCCTGCGAACGATTTGTTTAAAATAATGAATCTTTTAAGGGAACGTACTGAACCTTTCTCAGTTCAGTTGAGCTGTCAGCATCGCCGGGAGGGAGGGAGGGCATATGTTTGAACTCAGTCTGAAAACTTTTTTCCTCTCAGTGGTGTGTTGCTTCAGTGATTAAAAATAACTAGATTTCACTGCAATGCATATTGTGAAACCACAGCTCATGAGATCTAGACAGCATAATTTTAACATCGATGCAACCATTTCTGCAATGAGTTTTAGTTTCCATCTGTACATGCTACACATGAGCTGTTTTGAGGGTCAAAGGGCCAAACAGACAAAAAGGCCAAATGGCCAGGAGGGAGGGTCAACCCGCACAGACTGAATGAATGAACCACTCAGTGCAATACACTCTCCTGAATCATTTTCCTCTGAGTGTTAGTAATGAATGAGACTCAGTAGTGTATAAAACCGGCAGTTTGAGAAAATGCGTGACTGAAACCTGAACCATTCCCACCAAGCACTGAATGATTCTGTGATTTGGTGAATGAATCTTTTGAACTAATATTTTTGGTGAATTGATTCTAGTGATTCAGTACATCTAAAAGAACTGGCGTGCCTATCACTACAAAGCAGTACCATTTTCCCCCACCACCCCAAGAAGCATGATACGAACCAAATTGTTGGTCAAAAATCATGATACAAACGTGGGTCTGGTCTATCGTTACAGCCCTAGTGTGTACACATTGGAGTGTCCTCAGTTGCTTGGTAGCACCGCAAATTGACACAAACTGTAATAGTGCATCAGAAAAATTGCAGGTTCCACACGGTAATCTTTTGCCTGAAAAACTGCACATGTTGCACTAGAAATACTGCACACGACCTCGCTGTTTAGTTTTCTCTTGTTCATGTTACTCAAAAGAACATTTGGGTCATTGTGAAGTACATTCTACCAAATAATTTTGGACCATCTCTACTGTAAAAATAAACACTATGTAAATATCAGCTGGTGCTTTCAAATTTATTTAGCTGCTTGATTCATTTCATTTGGGTGCAGTTGGTCAATGCCACCTAGCATGATGTATGTGGGTATTATCACCTTCTTAATGTTGTCCCCTGAACATTTCTTAGTCTTTTCATATCCTTTGGTTCATTGTCTTGTTGGCATTATTAACTTGTGTTACTTCTTATACTTCTGTCACTTGAAAAGGAACCATATTAAGTAGAGTTGAGCCGGATACTCGGCTGAGACGAGTATCCGGTACGGATAAAGCACTTCTGACAAGTACGAGTATTATACGAGTAATACGAGTCAATATCTGTGCTCGGATTGAATGTGCTCGCCCCTCCCCTACACACAT
>JBBPDH010000037.1:8174324-8188653 GCA_037974565.1 Clupeocharax schoutedeni
AAGAAGAAAAAGAAGTAAAGACCTAAGAATAAAGGCATGAGTGTGAGAAATGGAAGCAAGACAAAGGCCTTGGCGTGTTGCTGTTCTTAATGTAGCCAAGCTGTTTCCTTACTGAAACCAGCATCAGTTTTGCACTCATACTTTTAATATACATTTATGTATTGGCCATGTACAATTAAACAGCTATGACAAGAATATTTGATATTTCTTATTTGCTTAATTCATCAAGAACTATGTTTTTTAAATATCTGAATTGCTTCTAGGGGTGTGTCTTTATGCAGCGTTCCAACATTGATTTAATGCAGCTGATCTGGCTAATCTAGTTTATGACCAGCTTCTGAACGCTTGCGGTAGGTGTGTTTAGGGCTATTACACAGAAGTGCAGTTTCTAAAAGCCGGGTTGATCCACATTGCTTCACTAATGGCACACCTAAATAATACTATAATCCTTTTATTATTTTCTAATGCATAGATGAAACACTACCCATAAACTTTGCTGTGTAGGGTTTTTATGCATAGAAAAGGGCTGCCACACTCCATACTTGGAGAACTGTCATGATCTTTTCGAAATGTAAAATTTTACGAACGAAATTCAGATGTTCCTGGCGAATTGTAACACTAAACCAAATGACACTATCACCTATAGATTCTTCTGTCCGTTCTTAGAGCATAGTTTTCTATCTGTTTTAACCATGGCCTCACCTTGTTCTCAGAAATCTGCATTTCTGTCATTATGGACAGCGCCAGTTCTAAACATACAGCGACTGTCACGAAAGCAGGGGTTAACCTGCTTCCGTGATTTACCTCGGGGACAACAGGAACAAGGCAGGGAGGCATCCATGGCAGTCAGGCCCTTTATTAACATGAACGAGAAAACAGGAACAAAGGAAACCTGGCTCTATGGCCGCTCTCGAACAGGAACATAAACGTGGTACTCACAACAAGGGTAAATGAGGCGATGGACTGATAGCAAAGGTCCATACTAACAGAACTTAAATACAGAACGTAATCAGAATACCAAACACAAAACAGGTGGAAACTCAAAATCAGACATGGCTATCAAAATAAGAGTCCCAGAAAACAAAACGAAAACAGTGGCCCCTACCGACCACTGGCCGAACCGTCACAGCGACTCTAGCTTTTAGATGCTTCTAAAGAAGCTGGATGAGATGTAGATCATGGTTGGAACTTCAGAATGGTAGGTGCAGCTGCAGCTGCAGCTCTCCTGCTAGAGACCGTAAATGCATAGGGTGTATCTCAAGACAAGTTATGTCAAAGTAGGAGTTTCTTGTCTCTCAAGCATATCCACAGTACACAGCAAAATGAAAGCACATTCCTCCAGGCTCATGGTGCAACACAAATAACAAAAATTATGGGCGGGACAGGTTAAGTGGAAAGTAATGCACAGATTGAGCTAGAAAAAAATTAAGCAGAAAAAGTATATAGTATATAATAACTACAGGGTAATAGCAGTGGCAGTTTTCTTTGTTTACGCGTAACAGTTTAGTGTGTTTTAGTTCTTTGGGTTGTTTAGTTCAGTTTAGTTCTTCTTCATTTATCTGGTAACCTCAGTGAGAGTAGTTTACTGTCACTAAGAAAACAGTGAAATAAATTACATGGTAGGGTTGGGATAATAAGGCTGTAGCAACCATAGGCATGTGTTTATGGGTTATGCGGAAACAGTACATTCTAACACTCTTTACCATTGTGGAAATTTCCATTCGTGAGAATGTCCAAACATTAGAGATGTAAAATAAAGTCATAAAAAAGCTTTGATACTCTTTTGTGGCGAAAATCAAAGACAATATGAAAAATAGATAGCGATTCACACCAAAACACTGAAGTTTCACATGCAGGAATTACCGGTCTCGCGATTATACAACACATTGACACAGTGGAGGAAAGCATGCCTATGCCAGCTTGTTGAAAGACATGAGGATATGAAGGTGTGATGTTGGGATAGAGTAGAGGCCCGACTGGTGATAAGCTCTGCTGAATTATCCACTCTTGCTGTCCGCGCCTGTACACTTTCAGTTGTCTCCCTCCAGTTGGCCAGGGAATGTGTGTTTTTGTGTCTGCCTGTCTGAATGCCTGTTCTGGGGTCCATGGTGACAGTGCTGACAGGGGAGTCTGTTGCACAACTCCTGTTGATTCTTTTTTTAGGCAAAATTTGACCTCAAGCTTTCTAGAGCAAAGGTTTTTTAAAGTGCCGCTACACATCTCTCTTCCCGTTTTAAGTTGTTTTTCATTATCAAGATCAACTACATTGCTTCGAATGAATCAGTGCACACTAAATGTGTCCTGCCATGCTATCAAGAAAATAAAAGAGCTTTTATTGCCTCGATTTCACTAGTTCACTTTATTGATCACAGTTCATCAGCGTCTTGTGTTGGCTTCTGTGCAGCCTAAGCTGATGACCTGAAGACCTGAAACAGTGAAGTTAAAGCAATATTTCAGCACTTGCTTCTATTTTTTAGCATGTTTCAAGTTACTTGGTAACTTTTTTACCAAGTACATGGAGGTGATAAAATCATTGTTAGTGATAATTGCTCATAAAGCTCTGATGCAGCACGTATTACAGAATTAGGCTGAAAAACGCGAAAGTGTGCGTCTAATTAAACATAGTCAATAGGTTGCAGTACTGTGACGTATCTGGACCGCCACAATACATGGCATGACTTGGAGATAACTACAGCAGTAAACAGTTCGTAGGGCAGAAAGGAAAGTATTGAAACTAGCCTTTGCATAGAGGATGTCCTTGTGCTGCCACAGATGACGGAAGGCTTGTATTAAAACCTAAAGCTAGATTTAATGTACCATGAATCACAGGAGAGCGGAGGAACCGCAGACTGGAAATGGTTGTCCAGGGCATAGCATCCCAAACTTCTTTTTTATAAGAATGTAAAGGTGTGAGCTTGTTGGTCTGTCCTTTGTTATTCTTGATTGGAATCTACTTTCAGGGTTCAGGGTTTGTCTTGTTTTGTGAAAACATCACAGGCTCTGTCACAAGGCTTTGCGATATTAAAATTCCATTTAAACGACAAAATTCTTGCAATGGGGGCCTTATATAGGATAGAAGTATATATTTAGGGAGCTCTCTATTACAGCCGAAGAGATGAGTCAAATCAAAATCTTCAAATGACTGTCCTTTAAATCTAAAATACTGATTTTCAAAGTCTATATGTATATATGTGTTTCACCACAATAGTATTAGAAATCATTGTCATAATCATCATCATCATCAACATCATCAAACATAATCAGTGTCACTAACTGATGTGTCACATAATCCCCATTTTGCTACCTTACTAGGCCACTGTATGGAATGAGTTCGGGAGACGGTCTTGAAAGGGTTGTGGGTTTAGGAATATAATAATTATAATAAGTAAATGTTTTTGCCATCTGGAAAAAGCAATGTAAGCATCCAAATGAAATATTAAAACAATCAGATTGAAGTCCACACAAGGTAAAGCAGCAAAATGAAACTATATGCTTTAAAGCTATTAGTATTTAGAAATGTTAAGACTGTGCAGAAAACCAGGCCACGCAGAACAAGAACCTGTTTCTCCACCGAGCAAAATTCATCATCTTAGCATGTGAGTGCATTTCAAGGCTTTTAACCTACTGAGAGAGCTTCTTCCTCTGTGGTGAGGTGTTTGCAGGAGTTCATCCTCTACTCCTCCTGATAGGGTACTGATAGTTGATACTGACCCAGAAACACAGCATGGAAGAGCAGCTTGCATGACACTTTCAGGGAATAGACAGTGCCTGAGATCAAGTATCTAGTTTTGGACTTGCAGAGCTTACGTAAGGTCAGTGGGAGAGAGAGGAACCAGATCCAAAATCAACACGACGAGTGAACACAACATCTCCACTGAAACACCGCGAAATCGCCGTCAGCCCTTTTTTTTTAGGTCAGTTGGGATTTTAGCAAAACGTATGGAGCAAAATGACTTGATTGGTTGGTACCATGTGTTTTGTAAGACCTGCTTCTGAAGATCAGGAGTGCAGGAGTGTTTTAATACTTTTTTAGGAAGGTGTGAGTCTCATTAAATTAGAATTAAGAAAAGACATTAACAACTCCACTGTGTGTGTGTGTGTGTGTGTGTGTGTGTGTGTGTGTGCAGAAGGACAAAAAACGGTACAGAATATCATGGAAACAGTGGTACAAACAAGGAAAAGAATGAATCATTTTGTTCTGTTTGTATTTAAGAGACAGGCCACTCACTCCTCCCAAGTTCATGAAAGGACTTCACGTTGCTCCGTGACAGTCCTACCCAACTGATACAACAAGTTTTGACTACTGATTTAATTAGTAACCATCACTTTGGCACATTGCTCCGCCAGAAATCGGGCTTGTTTACACTCTGTGCATGCAGAAAATTCATTCGTTTGGTTTGCATTTGGTCTAAGCCCACTCTTCGCAATATGGACCACCTGTGGAGTCTCCACTAGCCCCGTGCTAGAGCAAAAATCTTATCATAATGTCATTTTTTGGAAGTGGAGATTACAGAGCTCGCAGACCTCACCAGACTGAATAATATAAAACACTGATGCAACTGTGCTGACACACCATGTGAGTCATCAGGGGAACCCTGCACAACAGATCCTACGTGCTAGCTCAGATGTTGCCTGGCTGGCTGCTTCAAGCTGGGAGTTGCCTTTGTAGGTTTTTTTTTTAAATAATACTTCCAAAAACTTCCTCTTATTATTGTCCTGAAAAGTTCCCATGACTACAATGGAATGTTTCCTATGATTTGCTCCCCTTGAAATAGCACTCGGGTTGCAGGTGTTTGTTAGTGTGGTATTAGTAGAGGGTTAGTAGTTTTGTTGTAGTGCTTAAATCTTTCAATAACACTTTCACCTTTGGTAGGGAGTCATTTTTATTGGAAGAGGTCATTTCATGTTGAATTCTCCTAATGTTCCAGAAGTATCCACCGAAACCAGCTGTACAATAGCCAAGTGTCCTTTGTCATGTAACAGTACAGTAATACCATGTTTACTTTTTGCTCTACAGACAACCTGTGAAAAGAATTTGTTCTTTAAAGAACACATTTAATCCAGGCCGCCAGTGTTCTTGTTAGTTCCATCACAGATAAACCGTTATCACTGTGATGCAAATGACGCAATCACATTAAGAACCGGCTCATGGCAGCACACTGTGCAGACATAAAGCTGACACTAGTATAGATTTTTCCATTGCTTTGTTTTGCTGACCCTTGAAATGTTCTACAGGGTTGCAATGCAGTGTGTGTGGGTGTGTGGGTGTGTGTGGGTGTGTGTGGGTGTGCCATAGCAAAACCTTGTACCTCCTGAAATGGTAACTTTACAGGAGAAGGAAAAATATTCTGAACGTCTTAAGTGTAAAACGATGCCACAAAGTTAATCTCCAGTTAATTGCGAACGCTTTCTGTTCAATCATTTATGCTGAAATGTTCACACAGTGTAATTAGAAATCAGCATATTCAAAGGAATGGTGTAAAAATGAAAAGTTAGAAGGTTTTGTTTGGACGCACACATATGTGGTTCATATTTAAAAGTCTGTTTCTGTTTTGCATGTTTCTCCTCCACATTTTTGAACAGTGTATGGAGATGCATACCAAAGCAGTTACAGCATCACCCAGTCAACACTCCGCAGCGAGCCCAACAAAGCCCCTTCCTGTTTGCACTGAAAGCCCCTATCCCAAGGGAGACGGAGTCAGATGCGTACAGAGACAGAGCGAGAGAGAAAGAGAGAGAAAGGGACCAGCACAGAAAAGAATGTGACTGAAAAAGCAGGACCCGAGTCAAACAGTGGGCTCCTCTTCTTTTCTCCAGGGCCTAGAAATCTCTGTGCATTCTCCACCTTATGAAGACCTGTAAGAGCGTCTAAGAGATACAACTGGCATATAGTTCTGTGTCAGCGTGTGTTGTGTGTTAGGTTGGGCAAAAAAAATCAAATGGTAATCATACTTCACATTTTGACCGGAAGCTTCATTTTTTTGAGGGTGTACAAATGGCGTGTACCTTTCCCTAAGAAAAGGTGAAAGAATAAGATAAGGACAAAATGGACTAATATCTATTTAGCTACTTGTTACTTGATCTGTAATTCGTCCTGAGATCAGAAAGCCATGGGTTCTAATTCCCAGGACTGTTAATGACAGTTCCCTCAAGCAAGGATCCTTCCCCACACACTGCATCCTGGGCACTGTGTAAATGGCTGCCTGCTGATTCACTTGGTGAATGGATTGAATACAGAGAAAGAATTTCACACTGTTCACACTGTGTTCTGTGGTGTGGTGTGTTCACGTGTGACTATAAGGGGCCACTTTATTTCACGCTAGTTGTTGTTTATGGCTTGTTATCGTCTCTCTCTGAGTCCAAGTTCTTTAGAAGAAAGGCAGGGCTGTGTGCTGCACTCCCACGCTCCCCCTGAGGAGGACGGCCTGATCCCGGCTTGGCCTGCTGCGCCTTCAGCCGGAGCTCCAGAGGTGTTTGGCTTGGCAGGGCTTTGTATTTGATCAGCCTATTTGTCCTGTCCAACCCCTCCTGCTGCACCCTCTCCATATCCTCCATGTCTCTGGACCTTTTTTCTTTCAAATAAGCATAGACGATGCTCTGTGCAAGGAGCGACATGCCCATTAACGCTTTATCTGGCTCCAAAGTTTCAAACGGCTTGCGAAAAATCGACATACTGTTATGTGTACTAAACTTACAAAAGTAAATCATGTGACTAAACAGATTGGACACTAGTGACAGGCACATTGTTATAGATATCGATGTCACACTGTGGAAAACCACGTACGAATATTTGGTTTGAAGTCACTTACTGATCTGGCATTTTGTGAGAAGTGTGCGAGGATTGAGGCTTGCAATTGGGAGGCAAATGCTTTTTCAAGGCAAGATATTACTTTCATCTTTCAAACAGTTATCAGCAAATACCTGATCTGAAGATCATAAATGATCCGTCTTCTATTTTTTCCCCCTTAGCTTGTTCACCCAGCTCTCCTGTTGCTATTCTAGTCTCAAGTGTTTACGCATCAAAGTATGAGAGCCAGTGGAGATTTATCTAGAGCTCTGCTGGGTTAAGAACATTCCAACATTCCTACAACTAACACACAAGTGCGAATGCCTGGTAATGGCCTGGTGAAGCAGGGATGTGTCTCAGAGATTGATGAGTATAGCTTCTCTAGACTGATTTGGGATCAGTTTTCCGCTCCCTGTTGACTTGATTAGGGCCGTTAAGTAGCCAGATAGACCAGACACATTTGAAAGCAGCCACAGTCAAGACTGAGGCTGCTTTCAAATGTGTCCAGTGCATGTGTTTGATCAAGCTTTCTTTCACATGGTGCTCAAAAAAGATGAAATTACATCCGGCTACATCATGCTTTTTTTAAGTGTGGCATTTTTTTGGCATTTTTTTTTACACGAGCACTAATGAGTCTTCTTTCTATCTGTCTTCTTTCTGATAGATGTAATCTTTACCGTCCTGTCTTGGTTTATTCTCTGGGTCTTTGTTGGGTTTGGGACTTTTACTTTGACATGTTCTAGTTTGTGTTTGTGTCACGTGCCTTTTCTGTTTCACCTGTTTCTGATTTACTGCCCATTATGTTCTGTATATATGCCTTGTTTTCTGTTCCATTCCCCATGTCTCCATCACCTCACTTACCCTGCATTAGTCCTGCCTGTTTTACTGCTTAAGAAGCCTGAGAGGCCACAGTACCTATTTTCTTTTGTTTTTTTCTTTTCATTCAATGAACTCACTTGGAGCATGGATTCCAGTCTGACTGCCTGTTCCTTAACAAGAGGGAGCTCAGAGTGTGGGCCACACGGCCCAAACTCTGATATCAGCATTATGTTACAACCCAATAAAGGGTGAAATACTGAGATAAATGTGATATATCTCACATTAAAAATATTAATGTAAATAAACAATTAGTCAGCATTATTTCCACGCAAAAGCTTGGACATTTGATTCATATCGTGAATGCCCTCATTTATCAAAACGTGGAAATGCTTAGTTTGAAGGCTTACAACGCTTAGTAAAACAATGCATTGTAGATGTATGCTGTAGCCCTCTGCAGTGTCACTATTGCAACTGTAAAAATCACAGTAATAACTTAATAAATTGAACATTAAGTAACCCTAATTGTCACCTGTAGAAACTCAAAACTCATAGCCAAATCTGCTATTCTCTGGAGAGAGGCTAGTGCTGTGAATCAGATATGAGGTGCTCAGGCATAGCGTAGTCCTGTGATTAAGCCGTGGCGCTGGAGCAGCTAGGTCAAGCCTTAATGAGATTAGCCTTTTCACTTTAGCAGGCTGTGCTTAAAAAGCCTCATGTTCAACCACAAGGGGATACCGTGCAGAGAACATTACCTAATGCGTGCATGTTCCTGCGTCAACTGATCTGAGATTTCCATCATAGTGGGTAAAACATGACCTGTAACTATAGGTGCTGACCTCAGATCAGCAGAAGAGTTGATGGCCATAAAGCAGTCACTGAACTGAACAGTAATATGTACAATATGTAGTTGTGGGAGTGTGGGACCACATATAAGGCCCACATATACGGTTCATTCAATTCATTAGTTTGCTCAGGCATTTTGGAGCTGGAAAAACACCATAGTAAGAAGGGGATGGACTAAAGACTAATGGCTAATGGTTGGCAACTGTGTTCCAATAAACCAGTACAACTGTCCCCTGTAGTTAGGGAATGGAAGTCACTTTGGATAAAAGCATCTGCTAAATGCTGTAAAAGTAATGTTCAGGCATGAACCTATATCTCCGAGCTCCTCTGAGCTCAATCCATGTCCATCAAAGAAGAACTGAAGTTGCATGAGTAACAGCAAGACCACCTTCTCCACAGAGCAGTTCTGAGGAGATTCTATCAGTCCAAGTGCACTTGGGAAATGAAGATCAGGACTAAAGATGGAGGTCAGATGCCAGGGACTTTATGAATTGGTGTCTATGTGTTAGACAGTGAGCAAGATGTTTTGGATGCTACTGTGTGTGTGTGTGTGTGTGTGTGTGTGTGTGTGTGTGTGTGTGCTGACAGTCCTCTCGGAGACCTGCTTAATATCTCTGAGGCCAAAGGCACTTTTCCACAACACATCTAACCCACTGCTACACTGCATGCACTGACACCCATTTCAGCAACACACGGCTCTCCAGCCCTGACGAATGCTCTGGGGAAATAATGATCCACACTGCACGCGTGTTCCAAGCTTGGCCGTATGACATAACAGTAATAACATGTGGGATTCACACTTAAAGCAATATTTTGGCAGAAATTCAAGTTTTGTCCGCACCCGAATTGTAGTCAGTCAGCAGTGACCTTTTATTGGGTGTCTGAAATTTGCTCACAAGTAATGAATGCTTATACCCCACCAATTAGTAGTGTGCAAGCTGCATGCTAAATTACTACACACCCGCCTCAAACTGCCGATTTGTCAAGTAATCTCAAATGGACTTGCTTTCGTAGCCGGGTCTATAACAAGACTAGACACATTAAGTTTGGCTGGACTTCATGATAGCTTTTGAGACATATGATTAAACACAACAATGTGATAATCCTAAAAATCATAGTGATCAGCTGTATTACATAGTGACCGCTGTGTAACTGCATATAATAGGAAGAGCTTTTGTTTGACTTTTTTTAAATAAATGTGTCACCTGCTATTTTTGTTCACTGTAAGGCCTACATTTAGGGTGTGTGAATGATTACATTACTTAAATTAATTAGGTGTATTGCGCCACTTACTGTTTGTTTTGGAAGAGCATTTTAACAATCGTCATCATAAGAAACACTGACTCTGGTAGACTGGCCCAATAAAACTGGTCAAAACTACGCTTTGCAACTAAACAGAAGTACAAATCATCCTGATGCCTACATTTTATACATAGTTTTCATAGATATTATGTCAACTCAGCATGCTTTAAAGCACCTATTTAGGCAAATGGTTAAATATGAATCACTGTTTATTAGTGCTCCATATTTAAACACATTATTTTGTGTTCTTGTTCGCTCAGTTTATAGTTTGTTTGAAAATAATAAGATTCCAGTTTTGATCATTTTACATGTAGTAATCATCCCTTTTGCTGAATGGACTTTTGCTAACCTAGACTGGAACAATGAGAAAGTAAGTTTAAGACATTTAAGACTGTGCAAAAGTCTCAGTGGGCTTCTTTCTGCCAGCAAAAACACAGCTGTATATTAGATGCGAACAACCAAGCAAGCAGTAATAAGTATCAAAGATTTATTTTTTCTAAAAAGTAGTCAATATTTTGTGAGCTGGTTAGAAGAACACAGGTTTGGATCCAGGTTTTTGCTCTGTGCCTCCAGTCTTTGGGTGAATGAATAAAATTCCATAATCAACACCTAATTTAATCTACTGCAGTAAAAAGAGCCAAACCAGCTATTTGATGGAGATGCAAGTAAAACTGGGCTTCCATGAGGAAAGAGGTCTAGAAATGGTTCAGCGAACACTTTGCCACACATAAAACCACCATTTACTGTATTAATGTTGTTTGTATTTGTTGTAATGTAAGTGTTTTAACTAGGGATGCACCGATTACAGTTTTCTTGTCCGATTCTGATTACCGATTTTTTTGTAAGTGTGATCGGCTGATACCGATTTTTTCCCCAGATAACAGAAAATTACAGCTGCTGCATGTAGTCTACGACAACGACACAAAAAAACTTTTTTAATGTAAATTTCATTGTTTACATATGATAGTGTCAGCTCTACAGCAAATACAAACAAAAATTAAATTTTCTTTAATATAAAGACTTTTTTTCATAACAAATTTTCTTTACAAATTTAAATAAATAAAATGTAATACATAAACAAATAAATTAACCCCCCCAAAAAAGATCAACTTGAAATCGGCAATACGTGTGATTGCAATACTGCCCAGTGCAATACTGCCCAGTGCAAAACAGCTTTTCAGCATAATTTACTCAAGACTTTTGCACAGTACTGTATATCTTACGACAACTTTGTGTTTTATGGCTAACTTTACCACAGTTTTTTCTGGAATTTTTCCCTCTCCTTATTAAAAGATGAAACAGATGGAAGAACTAAATGTGGAAATGGATACCTGCATAACAAACTAATACTGGAATCTTCAAACTATTTGGGCCAGACCTATCAGACCTCCTAAAGCCTCTAAGTTCATTCCATAAGTTTATAAAAAAAAAAGGTAACATTTTAGTTCCAAAGACATTTTAGTTCCAAAGACAGCATGGAAACAAAGTGTCATACTGCATAGTGTTCTGTGCCATGATTGCCTTTCATAGATCAGAACAGTAAGTAGATTGCGTATACAGAGCGCGAGCCTGGACGCACTGTCCTGACACACATGGAGAGCTGGAAACTGATAATTGATAAAAGCCTTAGTCATCCTGAATTAAAACCAGGAGAAAAAGATAAGTTTATCTCACACCTGCCTCTCTCTCCCTATTGACTTGCCCTATTGCTTTCTGTGCTCCGCCCTCATGTCTTCTATGTGGACCACCTAGGTTTTGTAGCTATTCTCCTGCTCTTCTCTCCATTACTCCGCTCCCCACTGACGCTCCTTCCCTCGTCATTCCACACCCTCTGTTGTTATTTTTTTCTCTGCACATGCTTTTGTTCTCAAAATATTTCTGCCGTCCCTCGTTCTCACCCATCTTTCAGTTCCATGCCTCATTCCTTCTCCGAGGGCCATTTCCTGCGTTCCTGCCCTATTCCACTTTATCTCTGCTGTTTTGTTTGTCTTATCTCATTCGAGTGTTTAGTACACACACACACACACACACATGCACGCACGCACAAGCTGCTCACATGTGTGGCTTCATGCCCCCAATATCAGAAAACCTCTTCCTCTTCCCCGTATCTCGGCCTCCTGTGTGTGGTTTGAGAAGCATGTGCTGATATTTCTGTGCCACAAGGCCAAAACCTCTCTCTTCTCAGTGTGACACCGACAATTAGCATGCATGACACCCTGACAGAGGTGTGGAGCACGTTAACAGCCGTACCCATTCCAGCCATATCGCATGTCTCCTGACCCAGTGCTGAGGTACAGAACCTGTGTGCCTGCCTCACATGACCTCGCTGAATTCGAGCTCCCCAATTTACCACCTCCATGTGAGAGGAAACGTATTGACCTACTTATGCGAAATACCGTGACTGAATGTGGACGTGTAGGTCATTTTCGTGACCGCCACATATTACTGCTGTGCCACAGTCACAAACAATCACAAACATATTACTGCTGTGCCACAATCACAAACAATCACAAACATATTACTGCTGTGCCACAATCACAAACAATCACAAACATATTACTGCTGTGCCACAAAGTTTGCAAATATATTTAGTTGTTATTTGAAATTGATTACATATTACATTCATTAATTTAATAAATTATGAATCAATTATGAATCAATTTGGTATGTAGCTAATCTAACTGAACTTCATCAAATAAATAAGCAACTACCATTCCCTAACTACAGGGGACACTCTCCCTGGAGCAACTTGGGGTTAAGGGTCTTGCTCAGGAACCCAGTGGTGGTATTCTGAAGGTAGGCAACTAATTTGTGACCTCTTGGTCCAGAAGCAAGTATTCTGGCCAGTAGCCCCCCGTCCCCCTCAAAATCCTAACGGCCACTAACTTATCCTAGTTGTACTAGTTGTACCTGACAGTTGATTCATAAAGTTGCTACTAAATATAAGCAGCATGGCATTAGCCTGTACTGTTTTTCTCAGTATTAGAAATGTGTCAATGTTGTAAGCTTGTAAAAAATTGCCAGTGTTATCTGTGAAATGCCAGTTTTTTTCTGTCTCTGTCTGTCTCCCAACACACCTGAACCAAGAGGACTGAATACCTGGTACCGTGTTGTTAGGAGCTTGGGCAGAGAAAGAACTGTGACCGTTTCAAGGGACCCTAAAGAATGGTTTAAGAATCACTAGATTACAGGCTATTAAGAATAATATTGATACATCATGAAAATGAGGAGGTACGAGGAGGTACTGCTTGGATAGCTGCGGTCTGTGGCTGCTCTGGGGTCAGTGGATCAGGAATAGCTAAGTGCCCAGCAAGGGCCAGGCCCAATTTAGCCAACAACTCTGCCATCGGCCTGCCTGCCCCTTGTGTGCCTGGGGAGCCCGGAGTAGCGAATTGGCTGATGATGTGTGCATGTGTGTGTGTTTGTTTGAGGGTGAAGGGGATGGGAGGGGATTTGTGGATGTAATAGATACCAGAGGGGGTGTGTTTGAGTGCGTGTGCAGTCGAGGGACAGTTTTTTTTAGATGTTGCAGAAGTGTATGTGTGTGCATGCATGTCCACAACCTACTGTCTGCATCATGGCATAATAATAAACCCAGCCCAGCACTGAAGGAGACCTCTCTTAATGGTTCCCAGGCTCGCCATTGATCCATCCAGACAGACTAATTTGTCTCTCTGCCTGCCTTGTCTGTGTGGCCCAGTTTTAAAGACTGTGACATATATCAAAGCAAATACCACATAAGTGAACCACTTTTTATAGACGGTCCTAAATTCCTATACGCACGCTCCTGCCGTTGCCCGTGCCCTGTTCTGACCCCCCCGTCCCGTTCCCCCTCCCTCATCTCAGTTCAGTCTGGCTTGCCAAAAGGCCCAGGGGAGCTCACTTTCTCAGGACCCACTGCTGCACTGGCACTGCCATGCGTTCTAGTGTCCAGCTGGGCTTCTTGTGGACGACAGAAAGGCATGCATTGAATGAAGTGTGGGAACAAGCCTGTGACTGACACCGCTGCCACTCTCTCCAGGCTATGACTTCACGCCTGATCACGCTGCCCAACAACGAGCCTTTTAAGCAGACGTTTTTTTTATTTTTTCTTTAAAAATAGTGCCTGTGATTTACAAATGAGATATCTGTTGCGTTTGTTTAATAATTGAAAGAGTGAAACTGGTCGTTTCATTATGGGAACATTCTGTGCCGACAGACCAGTAGAGGTCAGTGTTCTTAACTTGCACTGCCTAAGTGGTAGAGTAGCATGCATTAAATTAAGTGTTTGCTATTCCAGAAAACATATAAATCCTCTTTTTTTCTGCAAGGATTGTGGTTGTCCTATTGTCTCTCTATTTAAGGTTACAAAAAAGGTCGCTTTTAAAACCAGACCCCTTTCTGGGAAGAGTTTTCTTCTGTCTGCAACAGCAGACAGTTCCATCTGTCTCATCTTCTGTAGAGGTGCATGCTTCATATGCAGCACAACATTTGAATGCGTGCCTTTTTTCCCCAGTAGTGAAATTCTCCATGCCTCCCAGGACATTACATTACATTAGCCTTTATGGTGTCATACATTCCATCATAGCCAACATGAGG
>JBBPDH010000037.1:8203047-8221707 GCA_037974565.1 Clupeocharax schoutedeni
TTGAAGGGTGTTTCGTCCGTTTTTATTTTATTTTTGAAATATTCATTTATCGGCCATTATAAATGCCGATACCGATATGACTAATATCGGCCGATAATATCGGTCGGGCTCTAATACCAACTCACTTTATATTAAAAGAAGCTTGAAATCAAGTACTATAGCTGTGAGAGTTGAGCCACTTTATTTGCAGGAGGAGTGGGCAATGTAATGATATTTGCTACAGTTGTGATAAACTGCATCACTTTATGCTTACCTGAGCTCTAGAGCTCTGACCAACTGCATGCTCATTAAAAAGAGAGCATAATAAACCTTGTTTAATAGATTTAGTGTAGAGCAGTGTGAAAAGTGCATACAATTACGGGAGTCGTAGTTTTAGATACTTTTTTGTGTGCAACCTTTCAATTCTACACTAAATTTTGTGAGGCTTATCATATACCAAGAAAATTGCCTTGAAGTATCATGAAGACGTTACAGTTTTACCATGTATTCTATCCCTAATTTGCAGGTTTGGCTTCTGTTAATTATCTTATTCACGTGCTAAAGTTATTGATTTGCTACGGCCAGGTTTGACACGTTCTGTTGTTTTTTGGTCCGATTTACCAGTTTAGCCTGTACTGTAGCTATAGAGTGAAACGTGTCACAAATATGTAAGGTTTCGACCTTTTCTGACCCATTTGGCCAAAAATAAATGGGTAATTATACACAACATGTCCACAAATATGTGATCAGACTGTAGTACCTACTTGCAGAATTGCTCAAGCCATGTAGGTTAAGCCGGGGACAGCGATGGACAGGACAAAGTTTCATTGACAGATTTCAATGGTTCCTCCTGAAAATGGGCCACTCCTGCACATTTCCTTTCTCCTTATGTAGCTCCAACTGCCAGGCCCTTCCTCACTGTTTTCTGTCTTCTTATAAGCCCTGTTTATCTGTCTATTTATTATTTGTTTGTCTGTCTATTTGTCTCTCCGTCTGTCTCTCTGTGTTGGTCTGTTTGTCTTCCCCCTCTGTAGCCCCGACTCTGTGACACACACCAAGCTGTGTGCTCTTTTCCGACTGGTTTTAGATGTGGTGTTCCGACTGGACGATGGGTACCTGCCTGCTCACAAGCCACTTCTCATCTCCAGCTGTGACTGGATGGCGGCCATGTTCCGTGGGTCTTTCATGGAAAGCTACATTGAGGAAGTAAGTTGAGATCTTCGGTCTAACCCTATCACTGCTGGGTAAATATGCAATTTAAATGTGCAATTTTTTAGTTGAATAACTAAAATTTTTTGCCATGTCTGTCACTTCATTGTCTAGCTGTGTGTGTGTGTGTGTGTGTGTGTGTGTGTGTGTGTATATATCTATATCTATATATCTGTATATATACAGTGTTCTAATATTTATTTATACATCCACTCTGTACATATATATACATACATATGCTCCCTATATATATATATATATATATATATATATATATATATGTGTGTGTGTGTATATATAAGCTTAGACTAAATAGGATAATGATGAAAGATACAATGCCATTTGCTCCAAGACTATGCTTAACTCACGCCACCGTGTTCCTGTATTTGACATCCATTAAAATGGCCAGAATGGTTTTAACCCTTACTTTCCCCAAATGTAGCTTAACATTTCTCTAAAGCCACTATCAAGGCACACAAGACAAGGCCGTGCTGATCCTAGATCACTGCTCCCAGTGGCTCTAAGAAAACTGGCACAGGTAGTTGTAACTAGGCCACCACCACGGCAACCTGACCCACATTGCAGCTCCAGCAGCAGGAGACGATCACATCCATATGGATGAGTGATGCAGCCTGTTGGCCCCAGCAGCCACCTGAGGAGAGAGCTTGGGCACACAGGCCCGGCTAAGCAGTTCATAATGAACAAGAGGAGGTCATGGGCCATGGAAAACATACACACACACCCACAAACACACACAGCTCTTCACTGAGAGGCATCTGCTTTTTGTCTGTGCTCCTGAAAGTCTAAGTCTTTGAAGGAGGAATGAGAGGTGTCTGGGCCTTGTCTGAACTTGTCAGCTTTGGAGGTTTTGAAGCACTGCTGAGGGCTTTAAGGGGCAGCATTATGATTGAAACTGTAGAGGCCCTGCAGCGAGTATAGAATTCCCTGAAGGATCACATTGCTGATAGATTGTAGTCCCTGTTCAGAAGCACTCAAACGGCACTGTTGCATGAGAGCTTGTTGATTTCTCTATTATTAACACACATAAAAACCTCTCTTGTCCTCTTTCTGTGGTGACTTTGGAGAACCCAGTTCCTTTTGCAGACTTTTTCGCTACCACTGCTCAGTTTGTGGCCTCTTCGTATTTCACAATCCAGAAATAGAAATGAGAATGGCTGGAAAATCAATAGGGAAAGAAAGATATTCTAGGGATATTGGTAAAATGCCACACTGAGGGTCCATTCTGTCTTCTCCATGGACCGGTAAAGTGTTGAAGACCTGATGTTGTGTAATTTGTTGTGGAACATCTTAACTTCTGAAATTCTTAAGAATGACCAGGTCTTAGATCTTAGGTGGAAGCCCAAAACCGATCAAAAAAAAAGACTAAATCTCTCTCATACAGGTAATTGACATAAATGCAATAATAGGATGTAATAATAGGTGGCAAATAGGAAGCATCATTATATTAAGTTCACATTTAAAAGAGGACATATTATGCAAAACTCACTTTTTTCATCCTTTTGCATTTCCATTTGCTCATATTAACACTCCAAACACTTCTGTGAATTAATTGAAAGATTTGGGTGTCAGGAATCATGTGTTTCTATGAGCCGTTTGGACAGCTCCCCTGTTGTGACAACAGAATAGGGAAATTTGCATAGGACCACCCCTCATCTGTCGAGTCCCCACTCACTAGATTAGTTGAAGATCAGCCATTTTCGTCTGCTGGTTTTACGAACACGCATAAGTCAGACATGAAGTGTCCGAGTCCGACTTGGGGTCGAACATATAGGGCGCCTCTGTTTCACGTGTATTAAACGTGCAGCGTTAGAATGGGATGGGTGGGGCGTGGCCAGCAACAGCTTATTTGCATAAAAGGGACAGGGCCCTTTGAAAGGGAATGAAACTGTCAAGAATAGAGCTGGTGAGATCTCTTTATGTGAGTGTGATTTAGTTCAAGAACTTCATGAACATGTTTTGTATAGCCCATAGACCTATTATAACTAAAGTGAGTTTTGCATAATATGTCCCATTGAAGTAGTTCAGTCATGTTTCAAACACATCCTGCTAATGAGAGAGGGCAGTATCGTGGAGCTCACATGTATAAATTAAAAGAATGCAGCTGTTTAATCGATCATTCAAACATATAGGGTCCTTATTTATTATTGCATATATAATATTTATAATTTATTACACTTCTTGATTTGTTATGAATGTTGAGTTTGCAAAAGTAAGGCCCAAATTGAAGAGCAGTTCAATCTGTCAGGAGTCCTCAGTGTCACCCCTATCATGTTTATATGGTGCATAGTTTCGTCTGCTTTGACAGGAAGTCTGACTGCTTGTTTCTTCCTGAGCTTGAACCACGACTCACTTCCTCCCCAAACCTTGCCCCACTGATATGAAGCATAAGCTACATGCCACTAGACCAAGGACACAAAGTATACCCATGGTAATGGGATAATTTAAGCTGTACAGAAGCAAGCCTTTTTGTGGGCAATTTTCAGTCGTCATCTTCTCTATATCGGAAACAGTGACCTCCAGCATGTGACATCTTACGTGCTCTGATAGGCTCGATACAGATCAGTGTCACCCACAAACGAAAATGATCTCGCGTGAATTTAGCATCATCATTTTTTAATTCCAGACTATTGGTCTTGTAAGGTTTCACTGTATTATATTCGGGAGCGTGTCACATGCACATTATCAAGGTCAGTGTTCCCAGCATACGCTCTCCAGTTTCTGTGGACAACCAGCTGTCAGCTCGAGTTCTAGAAAGATAAACTCTTATGGGCAGGGCCCCAGGACCAGGCCGACCTGAGTGAGAGGGTGGGGGATCTCAAGGCATCCTGACCCATTGAACGGCAAGAGAATAGGATCGCCATGTATACCCTTACAGGCATTACAGTGAGATAAACTTACAGTGAGGCTTGGAACTGATGCAAGAAATAAGATGCTGGCCACTTTTCTATTCTGACAGCATCAACTGGGAGGATGCTTAAACAGCTGATCCTCGATCACTGTTCCCAGTGGCCCTATGAGGACTGGCACATACTTAAATTAGTCAAGTGCACCTTATGTACAGTTCTTGGCTTTCTGCCTGCTTCCAGTTAAAACCAGAGTATAAATGTAAATCAGAGCTGTAAGAAGCAGTGGAATACCTTGTAGACATTATTGTAATGCTTAAAAAGGGTACTGCACTGCTTCTGTCCACTCCTGCCCACCCCTCACCTAGGCAATTATAAGAGGGGACATCTGTTAACAGATGGAAGATGCAGTTCTACCCTTCTAGTGGTAATAATGTGATTAGTGTCATAGCCAGCAGACTCAAAATCCATCACTGTAGGAATGGTGTTCTTAGGATCATAAGCACATTCAATCCTTCTTCCTCCAGATATGATGAGATGAGAAGATAAGCTGGCTAGAGTACAGATATCTGATCATTTGTCTGAATGCTCGGACGCAAATTTTAGATGTGCACCGCTGCTTCTTTTTGAGGGGAATTTTGTTTGCTGTGTAGGCACAGATCTGATTGTGTTGCAGTGTAACTGTGTAACTATCTATGCAGTTCCTGCTGCTTTCAGGGCATGTGAATCTTGTGGTTCCCTAAACTCTACATTTGCATATTATTGAACCGATTGACACACAAGTTTAAGGTCTTTGCTAAGTCTCGCTGTTTCCATTGTCTGAGAACTTTAGGAGGCTTGTTTACCTTCACTGTATGCACTTTAATGGCACATGCACGTAAATAATATGAACACAAGTCTCAGTGTGTATGTCCCCACTTTGTAACTCACCAGTACATACCTTGTAATCTTTATAGTCTTTTCTGTTAGCCCTATATTTAGCCAGGCACTTGAATATCCACACGAATAACTGCGTTTCTGCGCACCTGGAGGGTGGACTACTAGTCAACAGTGACTTCAAACCAGACGCAGACTCTCAGCAGGACTTCGTTTGAGCCTCTCACTGTCTGTCTGGCAAAAGCAACTGGCTGCAGCGAATGGAGCACTATTTTTAGAATAAGTTTGAATAGATCTAGGCCTTGTCGCTGCCTGTGGGGCAAAGCATAGCATAAGTCGTTGTATAACTGGACACAATGCTTGGTGGCCTCAAGAGCAGCAACAGTTTAGAAGCTCCACTCAATTCAGCCATAGTCACCAATAAATGGAGCACACACAGAAGGTGCACTCATGTGGTTTTAAAATGGAATTGGAAGGCATTTTATAATCAGGCCAGGAAAGTGGCTTCTTTGCCATATCAAACAATCCCAGCACTGCGTTACTATTCTGGTTCTGGCCAGAAATCTACTAGGCTTTTTGAAGTGCAGCTGTGTTGGGCAGCACGTGCCTCTCACACGGCTCTAAGCTATATTTAATAACCTCACAACACTCCACTCTGGCACATCTGTGTCACTTCTCCTTTCTTAGTTATTTATATGTCTCTCATTTCATTTTTGTAACAAGTGATGGAGGTCGCTTAGCAATACAACAGATTTAAGTGTCATTGATTATACTGAAAACTCTGTTTATGGTAGCACGCCAGAAATTCTGCCTAAATGCAGAAACTAGTGAATGCCATGTAAAAGATGTGGTGTAATAATCTATACACACATTTTTCATCTTGGAGAAACTCTATAATTCTCCATAAGACATGGGTGTTTGAATTTCTAATCAGAAATCAACGGCCAAAATCTTGATAGTTGTGGCCAGCTTAGTGCACGATAGGCATCAAATGGTCTATTGTCTGAGACTGCAAAGTCATGATAAATGATTTCTGAGGCTACTTTAGTTCTATTTTAGCACTCTAAGGTGCATACTTTGTCTTGTCTAGAGCCCATGCATCTCTTTCTGATGGTTACACTTTGTGTGACTGCTTGCGCTGTGAACATATGGCTGATGCTCGGGCGTTGAAATGCTTCCCGGCAACAGCAAGCATGTGACAGCCGAGTTGATTAGCACAAGAGCAAGAGGAAGCTCAGAAACACAACTGTGAGAACTTGTCAAAAGAAGTGAAAGAAACGTTGCGGTCGAAGACTGAGGTTTCTATATATGACGCATATATAGTTGTGGCTTGTTTTCCCTCTTGACCCTCATTTCTTCTCATTGTATTGTTCTATTTTAGTGTGTCACCTACTGCACTGCGGTCAGGCCTCACAGTTCCACAAATACGATTTTAAATTCACACCAAGTCCGTGGAAATAATAGGTTTGCATGTCATTCCATCAGTAATCAACGTGGTATTAGGTACCATGTTTAATATTCTATTAATGGTTATAATATCTTATAGGTCAAAGCTTGTGAGGCTGCGTACATAATTATCCTTTTAAAGCACCTCCATATCATGGTGTTGGATCTTTGACAGGAAGCCACCTCCTGTATTCCTGGCATACATCTTAGCTTTGCCCTTTAGTCTTAATTAGAGGTCGCAGTCAGACTGACATTCTGCTAATTGGTCCAGACTCAAGCAGATGTGGGGCACCCCTGAGGCTTCAGAAGGACCCCTGAGTTGTCATGTCATTCCCCACAGCCCTCTCAGACCGGTCGAATCATCTAGATCAAGGCCTTCCCTAACCCTCACATGTGTCAAAGGTATCTTGCACTACTTATTAAGGCCCCTGGGTCAGAACTTTTCCAGAGGTATAGCAATCATGGTGCCTTCCCTGGTAACGTATTTGGCGTGTGTGTGGTTATCATTGTGCTGCCAGCAGAAGTGAGGGCTAGTGAAGTGCCACTGGTCCCCAGAATGCAGTTAAGCTCTTGGTCCTCAGGCAGAGGCTCTGCCAGAGGCAATTAAACCCTCTGTGTCCTGCCCTAATTCACAGAGGAGCCACTGTTGGGATTGAGGAACAGCGACAGCATGAAGAGAAGATTGCCATGGTTGGATCTGCAGGCCCGGCACTCTTTTTGTCCCCACGAAAAGCTCCCTCTTAATTCCTTGGCCGTTACTTGGAGCTGGCAGAATAAGTGTGCCTTTGTTTGCGCTCTCCTCTGAGCCAAAAGCAAGAACACAAGAAAAAAAACAGCCCTCCTCCCTTTGACCTTTGGGTTATGTGATTTTGGGAATGAATGGGGTAAGGATATGGGCAGATGATGTCATGTGGTTTCCAGGGGGTCAGCAGATCGCACCAGTTTAATCCAGATTCACTCACCTTCTCCTTCCAAAAGAGTTTTTTGCGATGTGGGCAAGCGAAGTGTGTCCTACGCTACTATCTGAAGATTTTATCTGTCTCGTGGGCTGGCTTGTTGGTTTTAATGTACGCAGAGGCCAGGTCTCCTATAGCGACAAGCCCACATGGTTATTTGTCCAGAGCTTTGAGTCGGGAGCGCCAACGGTTTCACGCAGTGCTTTTATCTCCTGAAGGATGAAAGACCCCTCACAGAGTCCACAGGCCCTGCCCTCCCTGCCCTCACCTCAACTTCTTCCTGTGCGAGTCCTTTCCATCACATACAACCCCCCAAATCCCTTGAGCATTCGCCCACCCATGCCTGTCAGAGCCCACAAGAAGGCCCCCTCTCATGGGCTTCTGCCAGGACCATGCAGGTCTCAATAGGGGAGAGGTGGAAAGCAGATTGCTTCATCACTGGATCGGTCTGCCTCTCAAGTTTCCATATCCTGGAGCTGAGCTATGAATAAACATCCAACAGAACCGCTTATGAACTTGCTTCCCTAGCATTCCTTTCATGCTCACAATTTCACAATGTGTGCCTTGTGTTGTTGTGGTGACGCTTCAGATACCTATAGATTTGAGCATTTGAGTAACAATGGATATTTACCTTTATTCAGGTGTCCATACCCAAAACCAGTACAGCTTGTATGAGAGCTGTGCTAGAATACCTGTACTCTGGCTTACTGACACCCTGCCCTGAGCTGGAGCCTATGGACCTCATAATATTAGCCAACCGTCTCTGCCTGCCCCGTCTGGTGGCTCTCACAGGTAAGCTTAGTGCTGGTTATAAGCCTCCATCAAAGACTATGTTTACCCTAGATTTAAATACATATGACTACTAGCAAGTTATAAAATGCTATAACAAACATGCTACACACTTTATCTTTCAACAGCTTATATTTAAAATGAGATTGTAATTGCTACTGTGCATTCATGTCATCTGACTAACCAATAGATACATTTGAAGTATTTCTTATCCAAGGCTTGGAAAAAGTACAAATAAAAGATGACTGAAAGAATGTTGGTGGGAAATCTAATGTATATAAACATTATTTTTGGAAGATTTGCACTCATTATGATAAGAAACTCAAATAAGTTTCCAGAAAAAAAACAGATTTTTAACAGATTCTTTGGCTTGGTTTAACAGATACTTTTACTTTAATCTTGTCTATCAATTCAGATAGTATATTGTATATTTTGGCTCCATAATTCCACACTTTATTGAGTAAGATTTTGACAATAACTTTACTTTCAGTTTCGCCTGTTAAATGTTATGTGTTGAGCTATATTGCTTGTTGAGCATTAAGCTGTAAGGCTTACACATTAACGTATGTCGTATGGGCTGTGCTCAACAGAACAACATGCTGTTGAAGAACTGTTGCAGTCGGCGGTTCAAGTAGACATTGATGGACAAGTGCTGTCTTACCTAGAGATGGCCCAGGTAATCTATTTCATTTAGGCCTGTAGAAAGGCCTATTATTCTGTTAAACACACTGATTTGAATACTAGAGTAGCTAGGTTACAAAGGGAACACATTAATCCCCTGAATTAGCATTTATTCATAGCTCACTCTAATTCCAGTTCAAAGGATGATCAGTCATTGCCTTTCAAATGAGCCCCATTGTAAGAAATCACCGTTTGATGCCTTGTGCCAACTCCACTTCATCTCCTTTTCCTGTGTATCTTCCGTAGTTCCACAATGCCAAACAGCTCTCTGCCTGGTGCCTGCACCACATTTGCACCAACTACAACAGTGTGTGTCGCAAGTTCCCCAAAGACATGAAGGCTATGTCTCCAGGTACAGACCTTATACTTCATCTTCATTCAGGGCGTTTTTCATGACACATACACTGTACTTGTACTCCAGACCCACTTTAGGTTTCATATATCTGTCCCTGACCGCAAACTTTTCCATTAGGTTTTTATTCGTTTTTGCTCACATTTCTTCTACAGAGAACCAGAAGCACTTTGAGAAGCAGCGCTGGCCGCCCGTCTGGTTCCTGAAGGAGGAAGACCGATACAACCGCTCGAAGAAAGAGCGCGAGCGCGAAGAAGAGATCCTGCGCAAGCAGCACACCAAGCGAGGCTGGTGCTTTTGGAGACACCCTTCCTCCTCAGCGACCCACATCTCCTGAGGATGCCCTTTCTTGGCCTCGGCTCGCAGCCAAGCCTGGGGGAGCCCCGTGCCTGTGCCCAGTGTGTACATCCTGGCTGCTGGAAGTTAGTCTGGGGCCATTTTGCCTCCGAGCCTCTGTCTTTCCAATTTAAGCTAGGCTTTTAAACAGGCCTGAGGCTAAAATGCCTGTGTTTTGAAGGGGAGAAGGTTGAGAGAGAAAGTGTCGTAACTTTCTTTCTCTGTATGTTGCATGTTTCACTGTGCTAATCCAGCAGGTTGGAGGCCTCAGCACATCACCATGTAGGGAATGTCTTCATGACAATGATCTGCCTTCATCTTCTAAGACTGTTATTGTCATATAAAAATACAAACACACACACACACACACACACACCTAGCACCAGAGCTAGGCGCTGGCGCCCGAGCATGCATAGTGCATGGTGCTGTTGCGTTGAGCTCTTTCTGTGAAACCTTTTTCCGAGGGCAGAACAACAAAATTACCACATCAAATGCATATAAGAGCTGCAAAATAACTTATGCTTTGAATGCACCTGACAACTAAAACAGCGGCAGGGATTTGTTGATTCTAAAAAAAAAAAACAGAAAGGTAAATCCTGTTAAACTGTGGTTCGTGCTTTTTGCCTCTGTACTGAACCACCTTTGCCTACATTCTCACTACGAATTCTCTTCTGTCTCAGATCTTTCGTGGCTCCGTTTTGGCTCTTCATGCCAATTGTTTTGTGTTTTTCACTGAGGCTCTATGTGGGGAAACTCCACTCAAGAGTCCCTGTTGCTAGGACTTGTTAATGAAGTAGGCCAGGGGCAGAACACTAAATAAACAAGTGGTGCATAGCTCGGATCATTCACCCAAGAAGGCTCTGACAATGCACCAAAGAGAGACAACTTGGGCTTGTTCAGATGATAATGCCTCACCAAAACACGCTGAAGCTGAGACAAAAAAAAAATGACTTCACGGTAAGTGAAGGTTTGAATTTAGGGCTTTTTGTACCACTGCCATGGGAGTATTTACACTCTTAAAATGTCAGAAAAGTTTTATTTATGCTTAGGATGTTCAGTTCTTGAATACGTTTTGACCACTAGCAAGGTGTTTAAGCTTACTTGCCTTTTCTCTTAGCCACTAGGAGCACTTTTGCTTCCTGATTGTACTCCTCTGTGGAACACATTAACAAGAGCAGGTTCTTGCCTTTTCTTTAATCTTTTTTCACTTTTACACAAGAAAATCCTTTCAGAGGCGTTTTTTTTTCCTGGTATGTTTTTAACTGCTGTCACGTATCTGCCTATAACCAAAAACTAAGCTGTGACGTTTCTCGTCTCACCACCTTGCTAAGAACAAACTAGCTATCCTCCTGTCTTCTACCTCTGCAGAAAAGGAAATGGATAGAGGGATGGACGTGGAGTAGTATTGTATCTGTTCGCTGTATTGTTTGATTCATAAAGCTGCAACGTAAGGCCACACAGCTGGAGCCTCACTTTCCACTTTAATGCAGAGAAAAATGGTGCTCAGGATTCCTCACCACCACAGTGACAGTATTCAGACAACTTTTTACTTCTGCTAGTCGTTTCTTCCACTTTCTTGTCTTATACTATAACACATCGTATTATTTTTATAAATTTTTTCCCCCAGTGTGACAATCCTAAACGAACAGAAATCCTGACTCTTCAGGAAATCAAAGATGTTGACTAAGGAATCCTTTCCTCTTTTTCCTAAAAAGCTTTATGACTTTCAGTTTTAAAGGCTTGTAGCAAACTGGAAGATGGGGTTTGTGGTAGTAGCCTATCTGTTCTGCTGACGTGGTGTTATAATGTAGCATAGCTTGTTGTAAATGTACCTCACCACACACCCCCCCCCAACATAAGTGCTTTGTCGTTCAATGAGTATTTGTCACATTATGTAGATTTCTTCCTTCTAGGAATTAGCCGAGCTAATAATCAGAAGGCGTTGTGGTATTGAATTGCCTTTCTAATCAAGAGAACGAGTGCCTGTGACAGAATGTTTTCATCTTCCTCCTCAAAGTTTGGGATAGTACAGACCCGCCCTGATCTTTGGACTTGTCCTTTTGCTTGGGATGTGTTGAGAAAGGTGCTACATTTCTTAACGAGGCATGATTCCGTAGGTAGCATTTCACAGGAGTGCAGTTTTAGAAGTGAATATGAATGTGGCAAAATGATTTTTTTTTTTGTTGTTGTGGCACATTCTTCTATTTCTGGCTTTCAGATTTTTTCACCCTTCAAGACTGCACTCAGGTGTGTGTGGTAGCTAGCTGAGCACGTACAACGTGGAAAGGCTTTCTCCTCTGTGGAGACAAGTGGGAATCATTAACAGCTACTAAAATAGCTGCGTGAGAGAATCTCACTCGGCCCAGGTGCGAATGAGGCAGATCTTTTGAAACGGAAAGAGCAAAAAAAGAAAACTCTAGAGCTCTGTGCTCTGATTTTTGCCAAAATATTTTTGGAGATTTGAGATTCATTGTGAAAATAGGTGTGGGCAATATGTCAAAATACAATATTTTCTTCCGAAATCATGCGGATTATGATATTTAGTTTCACAAGTTGCATAAAAGACAAACAACAGTGGTGGCCAGTGTGTGTGTTTTGTTTTTTTTACAAATATAATAACAATGATTTGTTTAACATACTGAGCTGCACTAAACCTATTTAAACAGAATTAATTATCTTCTCTTTATACTGAATGCAGTTGCCTAGTGTTCTGGAAGTACTGACAACATCCACTATTTTCTCAATAATGCATTTTCAGGCCTAATGTGATGCAATAACTCATTAAAAAGCAAGTAAAATTATGTTGTCAAGGAATTAGCTTTACAGTTTAATCCGGAATGAGGTCCCTGGTCCTGGAGGTCCTGCACAGTTTGGTGAGTTTCCTACTCAGACATGCCTTATTATCAGCTAATAGCCAGATTTGGTAGATGTGTTAGAAACTCTTTAAATGATAAAAAGGAAAATCACAGGACATTCCTTAACCAAATTTCTCCCTAAAGGGAAGTATTAGTAACAGTTTTGTTTATTACTTGAAAAGGGAGAAAACCCCCACCAGCAGGATCTCACTAATACACGCATATTTGTTTCAAGTTTAATGCATAGGAAGTAAGATGACAATTTTGCTGTGATAAATAGCTTGTATATGGTTACTTATTTGCCTTTAAAATGATCTCTACATCTTTCTATTATTTACAAAACTGACATTGCTGTAATGATAATGATAAACGTAATATTACCCACTCCTAGTTTCAACATAATTAACTGAATTCATGCTAACAGGTCGAGTGTCTTTGTGGAGAACAGTATATTAGCTCACATTTGCTCGGCTAACTTGCTGTCTAAGCCTCTAAGAGACACAAGTTTAACTGTCCGTAGCTTTTTGTGGACAGGTTTTTTGTTGTGTTATCTCCTGGGTGAGTGTAGTGGAGGATGGAATGGCTTTGTTGCCTTGGTGATTTTGGCCTATATAGCACTTGATGTAGTTGTATTCTTCTTCTTCCTCTGCTTTTTTCAGTATGCCCTTGCACTTTTTCTCTCTGATTGGACCTGCCTTTGGTGTGCATGGCATTGACTGTTTCTAAACTTAAACTTTTGAAAAAGAAGTTACATTTTGTAGCATGGTATGACCTTTCTTCCATAAAACAGTGGACTTTTTTTTATTGTCGTTATTATTTTTTTTAGTTCCATGCAGATTGTGTTTGGTGTCTGTGGGTCTGTGGATGAAGGGTCTGAAGTCTTTGTATAGTAACCAAGTGCTTTAATGTGATGCTTTTGCTAATTTTGGATTTTGGGACAGAATTGGGGCCTGGGGGGGGGGGTAATGTATTTCTGTGCTACAGGATGCAGGAAAGGTTTTATGGGTTTTGTATGAGTATTATTAGAGCAGTCACTTCTGTCATTACCACTTAGGTAAAGGTATGACAAGATGCAATTTTAGAGACTTCTTCAATAGCACTAACAGTAAAAAGGCCCTTGTTAACAGATGGAATTACTAAACAACCTATGCACTTTAGCCCAAATTGTTGAAAAAGAAATTCTGATTAAAAAAACGATTGTCTTTAAAATGCACGTTTACAAAGGAACTGTGCACGAGGAATGGTCTGCAAAACACGGTTGCATGCATCAATGAGTAAAGCTTATTTTAAGAATCAGGTATGCACTTCTCTCATTAGATAAATCTACTTCTATCAATAGCCCGTGTACATAAACAACAAGTCAAATCTGTGTTACGTTTAAGGGGAAACCCTATGGACCATTTATAACCCCCTTTGTTGTCATTGCTAGGTCACTCATCCATGCCCCACCACTTTTTGTCCAAGAGATTGCAATAGTAATGTTCCATAGGGCTCAGTATTGTGTCGTCTAAAGTCGAATAACTCAAGAGCTGTCCTGGCATTACCTGTGCCTTTGATTTTTAATAGAAAAAAGAAAAACCTGTTGCCTTTCTCAAGATGGGCCTCTAACAAATGCCTTTAGGTTTTGGATAATTGTGAAATAGAAAAACACACCACATAATATACATATATATATATATAAATATACATATATATATATATATATACACACACACACACACACACACACACACACACAAATACACACACAAAAAAACCAGGCAGCCGACCACTATTTTTCTCCCTCTCCTGTCAGTGCCTGTGGACATTATGTAGCAAAGCCTACTGTTCTCTCTTATCTTTTATGCTGCATTCTTTGTCTTCGCACCTTTCCTGGATGGAGCGGTTCCGGCTCTGTTTTGCTGAGTTGAGTGGAAACCATGCTTAGGGTGAGAGCTGTGATCATGCTGGTTGGACTGTGGGAGAGGTGGATCTGTGCGACAGACACACATATATACACACACAAAAAAAGGCTTACACCCACCATGCAGTATTGCAATGTACAAGGACGCTCATGCCCTCTACAGGCCGGCCAGCATGCACGTCTACCCAAAGATTAGAAAATTACATATGCAATGCATTATGCAGTGAATTACTGAATTGATATTTAGAATTATGTTAAAGAAACGGTTGAAGGGCTGCGTGTGCTTCCTTCTGCGCTGCCATATCCTTTGTGACAAAATGAGTCAATTTACCTCCCGATTTTAGATCCTCAACACAAAACTCTGCTTGATTTTTCAGGAGTTTTGCTGCTGTTATATCTTGAAATGATAAATACTTTTTCTCTTCTCCACCTCCCAAAGCTTTCTTCCAAAAACAGTTTTCACATTTAGACACGTTTGGCAGTTTCCTTTCCTGAACTCTCAAGACAGCGCAAGCTTTTCTTACATGATCCACCTTGGAGAATAACTATATGCAAAGGAGTCAATTGTCACAGAAGTGATAAGCTTTGATTGCCACTCTCAATTTTTGAGGAATTAGCCTTATTTCTCTCTTATAATGTAACATCTCATTCACCACACATCACAACCCTGCATACAGCTCTGTCCGTGACAGCTCTTCCCTCTCGAAGCCGTCTCGATGTAAGAGAGAGGTCAGCAGTTTGACCCTTCTCCTTTCTTTCTGTTAATACATGACAATTATACCGTAATGCACTTTGTGTTAATCTTGTTAATCTTTTTAAGCTTTTGTTTGTTTTTCGAGAATTACCATTAAACTTCTAAAACAACAAAAAAAGAGCACATGTGACACATTAAGGGCTTTTTTTTTAATAATAAAAAAAGAAATACAACAATCAGAATGTTTTTGCTGCTGTTGCAAAAAAAATAAAAGTTTTGATGAATCCTTTGTAATACTTTTTGAACCACTGTGATTTGTACAAAATGGAACAAAAAAAGGTGTTTAGGAAAAAAAATGTTTAGGAAATAAAACATTGCCGTTTCAGTATTCTAATGTTTGACTTGGCTTTTAATAAAATTTAAGTGAATTCTTTGACCCGTCTTTGCTTTTTGTCTTGGTGTGTTTTGTAGCCTCACTGTACAATATCAGAATGATCAGTCCTCAGTAATTTGTACATTCATATTAAGGAATGAGAGAATAATGACATAAAGCACACTTACATACATTTACATTTTTGCATAATAGCAGAAATCACGTAATTGTGCAGAGAACCTGTGCTTGAATGCAATTGTTCCACCATTTAATGTGGAATGGAAGATTAAAATAACTTCAGCGTTTCAAGTATTTTTCCCAAACCATTATCACAGACTGACCAATAGAGGGAGTTAGAGATCAACCATGTGGCCACTAAAAGTCTAGCATACCCACTTTTGTGTAAGTGCCATTACCTCCTGAGAACCAAAGAAAAACGTGTCTTAAATTTTTTTGTGTGTGACATCCTGTCTATTTGGGCCTAAGAAAAACAATCTCAATTTATTTGAATATATTTTTCATGTTAATTCCCTGCATGTCCACTGTAAAGGACGATCTCCGTGTGAAAATAGAACTGAATTTAGAAAATAAAAAACATGATATCAACCCAAGGACACTTTCAATTTGATCAAAACAATAAAATTCAGGATCACTTTTCTGCTGCTTGTTGCTTGCAAGCACAACAAAACCTGTATTTTAGGTCAACAGTGAATTATAAGTCCTAGAACATCCTCTGCATAGTTTAGCTGTGATAGTCCTGGTTTTCTTTTTGGTTCTGAAGAGGAACATCTTGCATTTGGTGCACCTCATGTATGTCTTGCCATTGCAGTACTTGTTCCCGGCATGCAAACCCCTCACAGGACCCATCACTGGAAAGCCCAGGATCTCCTCTACAGGACACTATAGGGCTTGATGCGGTCTCTACAAATACTTAAGGAAGACACAGGTGAACAAAATGTCTACTATAATAAATTAATGGACCGGGTCTCAGGAGGTTAAGGCCCAGGACTGTCCCTGGACTTGCTGTTGGAAGCCTTTCTGTGGTCATTCAACGTCTTACTCTCGTATGTCTTACTGTCTTTATTAGTCAGTTTCCCAGACAGGGATTAAGCCTAGTCCTGGATTAAAAAGCTTTCCATTGAGTGGGAAAAGGTAGTCCAAGACTAGGCTTAATCCCTGTCTTGGAAACTAATCCTACAGGTTCTAGTTAGCCTCCACTATTAGTGGAAACACCAGTTATCCTTTCTCGAGTTTTAGTGGCTCTTTATAGTCTCACATTAACCCAGGGAGCAACATGTGGTGACCAGACTAAAGGGTACTTCTGTGCTGCCTCTAGCAATCCTGGGATTTGAACCTACAACCTTCTGATCACTAGCCACCCCATAGTTTGTTTCACCCAGGGCGCAACCATGGATCTGCAGTTGAATGCTCTACCACTTTTTATACTCCCTACAAGTACTGCCATAATATTTCAGTGTTAGGGGAGTCACACCGGTCCTGGGTCTCAAAAAACTCAACCTTCATCTAGAAGAAGCAGGTTTTCCTAGCATTCAGCACCATTGTTTTCAAGTTGTCATCTAAAATCCTCATCTCAATGCTTAACACACCACAGAGTCATTTCTGGCTCCTTAGACTTTTTAACAATGTCAGGCTTTTAGGCTGGCTACCAACAGCTTGTGGTCTAGTTTTTAGGAGTTACCCCTGTGATCAGAAGGTTGTGGGTTTGAATCCCTGGACAGCTAGTGGCACCTCTTAGGTAACCTTGAGGTACCATACTCACACGCTGCTCCCAGGGTGCTGTGTTGCTGGCTGCCCACTGCTTTACTTGGTGAAAGGATTATATGCAGAGGAGGAATTTCATACTTTGTGGTGTGTTCATTTCTTCCACTCAAATCCTCAATACTGGGTACAGCATGGATGCATACTGAGCCCACACCTCATTCGTCACCTACAGCTGCATTCACTACAATAAAAAAGAAGTGGGAATAAAAAATACATTTTTAGTATCCAAATGCTGCCTTTTCAGTTAGCAACATGGACTTGTTGCTAACAAACACTACAAGTCAACAGTCACCCAACAGCCTAAATCATTTCCATAAATTTATATCGTCACACTTTTCTCAACCTGCTTAAACCACATCCATCTTTTCATTAATAACCACACTGACAGTCAATATGGTTTAGGACAATGGTTCTCAACCTTTTTTAACATTAAGGCCCACCTATTGATCACATCATGTGGCCAAGGCCCACTTGGCCGCATTAGATGATATTAAATAATCAGTTGCGGACCAATTGCCTGTCTTGCTTTTAGATTTACAGCGCAAACAAAAGCCTCCACAGCCCTTCAGGGGTCTATGCCCCAGTAGTTGAGAAACCAGGGTGTAGGACACAGTTTGATTCACTGTAAGACATTAAAATAAACGGAACTCCATCAAATAGTCATTCCAGATAACACTGTGATCACAATGCAGGTGTAAGTCAGAGGACTATCAATATCTAGTCATTTGTTAATATTTCTCATTCTGAGGTAAGCGGTAAGAATCTAAGATTGTGTGACTTATTTGTTTAGTCGTTAAAGTATTTGAAGTTCATTTCACTTGAAATGAAATTGTAATATTTAACCAGTTTCAAACCGTGAAAGCAAACTTATCTACATTATGGATCAGGACAACCCCTTCTGAAAGCATTCTGACCTACTTCCAAAAGAGCTTCGTACATCAACTGCTTTGCTGCGAACTGCTCAGCGAAGTTTGGCTCGTATTATTAGGCAATAAGAACATTTACAACAGCTACTGTGACCAGAATGCTCCAACCAACTAAGACCAATGTTTGTTCGCTCCCCACCCATTTGGCAAATGCCCCTAGATCATATGTTCATGCACAGCGATTCTCAGTAACCTATCCCTACCATGTCATATGCTGTTGTGAGTTGTCATGATTAGTTATGTCCATTAATATAATAGCATCATTACCAGTAACTGCCATGACAGATACTCCAGTGTTTGATGTCATGATTTTGTAAACATCAAACTTTATAGTATTTGTCAAGACAGTTAAGGGTAATGGTAACACCACACTTTCACTGACAGATATAATCCATCATGACATGATTGCATATGGTCTGTGCAAAGGGTTCACATCAATATTATGTAGCAGTTTATTGAACGTTAACAATATCTTGATGGATGGATGGATGGATGGATGGATGGATGGAGGGATGGATGGATGGATGGATGGGTAGACAGCATACCTAGATAATTTGGACAATGCCATGCTTCCAGCTTTGAGGACACAGTTTGGGGTAGAACCTTTTCTATTCCAGCACGACTGTGTCCCTGTGTATA
>JBBPDH010000037.1:8227218-8241532 GCA_037974565.1 Clupeocharax schoutedeni
ACACACACACACACACACACACACACACACACACACACACACACACACAAATAAACCAATATTTACTACCTTGTCCCTGACTTTACTGAGCATCAGCACAGAGAGCTGTCTTGTTCTTTTGTGTACATGTCTCTGTACGCTGCTAATGCCAACCACTAATGCTAACTTTTTTAAGCAATAATGTTTTCTGATTATGATTATTTATTTACCTTTACATTTTCTTGTTTAAATTAAATTAAAGTGTTCTGGGAGCATATTTGGGAGCATATTTAGAGTATATAAACGGGTGCTCTTGGAACGTAAACCCGGTGAAAAGCAGGGGTTTACTGTATCCTCAAATTTTGTTACGTTATGTTTTTGTCATTGCAGTGCAGTTATGTTGTTTGCGGAAATCTGGCTCTAGGCTTAGATTGCGACATAATGTTTGGAGTAGACTATTGTTTGTTAGTGAAAGGGAGGGCTGCTCATTTGAGCAAACTTTCTGAAAGGGACTCAACTCATCCGTCAGCAGAGTATAGTTTAATGTCCAGCCTGATGAAGTGTTGTCTCAGAATCTTGAGCATAAGCTGCCCAAACTTGCAAGTGTCTCTGGAAAACCTTTGTTTAATTGAGCACAAGTGGATGTCCCTAAACACAGAAGTGGTTGCTGTCAGACCGCAAATGTGATTAGAAGATGGATGGGGGATATCTCAGGCCTGCTGAAACTTGGAAGCACTTGTCTTGTTTTGCATTGTTAGAGCTCTGCTGGAGAGGTTCTTGTACTTGTGCCAGTAGAGCTGTAAACTGCCTGCAATTTATTGTTCCCCATTTCCAGAGATATTCAGAGGTAATAATTACTGATATCTTAATTACATGTCTTTATGAGATCATCACAAACTCGTAGCAGTCTTGGCTCGAGTAGTCCTTGGGAAATGGGTGGTATTGTAAACGTGATGTTCAGGGCCTCAGGAAAACTGATTTGAGTTGTTTTGTTTCATAATGCTCATATGGAGTGAATCCTCAGACCCTTGGTTAGGGCTTTGGTCTTAAACTGCATGACCCACAAAATTCTTGTGTAACTTGTGTAATAATTTAGAGGAGATGAAAGTGGGGAAACTTGAGAGTGCTTGTTAAGAAAAGGAAGTGCTGTAAAAACAGCAATCCAGAAATTATGATTTGGACAGGATATTGGAACTATCACGGTGCTTCTGACAAAGAGGAAGAAAGAGTCAGAGGTCATGTAAATGTGCTGGTTTGCAACAAGAAGAAACACATGCGCTGTGGGTTTTAGCATCTTTGCATAAACTGATGTCTCAGTTATACAGTAGAGAACACAGCACTAGAGAAATGTTTCTAATTAAAAGTTTGTCAGAAATGATCTAGTATATTCTTAATTCATAAGCTACTCCAGGTTTCTTCCACAGTCTAATGACATGTATGTCAGGCGAATTGAAGATGCTAAATTACCCCTAGGCATGAGCGTGCTAGTAATATATGAACTTAAATATTTATATTTATCTAATATTTGTATAGGGTACTTTTATATTATACTGTTGTGTTGTATGGCCTTTATTCTATTGGTTATATTGCTTCTATGTATTTTGTACAAGAAGTTTTCCACCTGTGAGACTAATAAAGGGTTATCTTATCTTTATCTTATCTTTTCTCAACTGTGTGTCTGTCTCAGGGTGCATTTCCACAATTCTTCATATAAATGCTGGGATGTTTATCAGGCATAGGCTTGGAGAATAAATGAATGAATGAATGAACAAAGGAATTAACAGTGACTTTTAGTTGGTTGTAAAAAAAATATTGCCTATCTGGCACCATTGTACCCTTCCTCCGGCATAGCTCTGAATTCAGTATTCAGACACCAAACAGTCATTTTTACATAGTGTTCTAACCTCTCTTTCTCCCCTAGAATTAAACAGGCAGTTTTTGGGCTTTTGTCACTGTGACTTTGAAACTGGTTTGTGTAAATGAGCTCTGTTCTTCTTGGCTGCCCTATTAATGCAGTCCTGGCTGAAACACTACTTTAGCATAAGTGGGTGGGGCTAAACTGCTGTATACTTATAACTGTATCGGGGCTAGTTCTTGTGACTTCACAAAAGGGGTGTATACAGAACTGTGTGGTTTTTAGGGCCTTAGTTTCTAGTGGATATGTACTGTATTAATTAAGGAGTGAAAGTCACATTCTGTATCTTAAACGATGGCACTTCTTCAGAGTGTTTTAAGTCGTTAAAAGTTTACTAATAGACTTGAGTAAGTGGCGTCTGGCACCGCATAGTCTGTTTAGTAGACTTGTGTTGCATATCTAAATGTACCAGCCTAATTATTCCTGTTTAGGCTTCATAAACAGGAATAATTATGAATGGGTTTGAGGTATCAGAGTGTGTGTAGAAGAGCGTGTTCCAGTAGTTGTGTAGGACATTTTGGACAGGAAATGCCAGAGCAGTCCCGGAGGAGTCTTCCCTTGGAGAGCCCCAGGAGCCACCCAGTCCAAATTAATCCTGAGGAGGAACCTACTGTACAGCATGTAATCTACTCAAGACCCCAAACTTCAGCAAACATTAAAGCAAGTTAGAGAAAGACATCCAAATCTTTCTTTCTGTCAGGAAAACGGCATAATCTTATACTAAAGGGGTGTAATGATACGTACAGTCCATGAATCACAATGCTGAAGAAATTGTTATAGTGCTCTTTAACAACACTAGATTTGGAAGGCAGGAGATATATTGTGTATGATGTGAATATTCTGGACTATTTTGCTGGCTGTTTACAAAGTTAGATTTTCAAACAATGTTGTCAGTTCTAATGATTAAAAGAATTGCCATTCTCCCCAATGCAATCTCTTCCATTGCTGTACATTGTTCTGCCTCTGTTGCAACACTTTTCTATTTTTTGCCTTACATTTTTTAACTCATTTAGCATTCTCCTCAAAGCAGTCAAGATTTTGAATGTGGGATTGTTCTGTTTACAAAGCAGCTAAGAAATCACGATTAAGACTAGATAACAGACTGAAATCAATGGCTGCAGTGCCTGTTGCCGTTGTGGAGGCACCCTGTCTACAGAGTAAGAGAAAGGCTGATTGCCTGGAGGCTCAAACTCTCATCACCTTCTTTTTAGAGCGACGTAGCTCAGGGAGGTCCTAAGTAAATGGTTCCTGTGTAATTGTTTAGCCTTGGCAAGGAGAAACCCACTTGAAAAGGATGGTAATTATGATAGTTTCTTGTGGCCTTCTAATTGGGGGAAACAAGCATCCCATTCTTTCAGCCATGAGCTGGGGATCCGAGTTAAAAGGATTTGATAGGGTTCACGGGTTGGCAATGAAGTAGCTAATAAATATAGAACAGCAAACCTTTGGACAGGTGAGGAAAACTGTTTTCCAGATTTACTATTTGCAACAGTAGATTCCACCAGCATCCTTGGGTCATGACTGTAATATATAAGATTACACATGAACGACAGGTTACACACTTCAGCATCAGGTTACGTGCCATGCTGTGACTGTGTGCAGACTTTAACTAATATGTGTAACTGTAGACGGCTTCCTCTTCTTTCAGTTATTTTTCTGCTGGCTGTAACAGAACCTGTTGCAGTGTGGAGTTACAACCTTATACCACACCTCTGCCTTGTGCATACTGGCATTACAAAAGTGGTCAGTTTGTCACACTTGATGCACGATTTATGCCTTTTCCCGTTGTTTAGGTGTTTGGTTACTTTATATAAGCATTCGCTTTGGATGTTGTTGTAGTGGACCATGTCTCCCTATATACTGAAGTTACTGTAGCTTACTGGTAAATTGACTTGTTTCATGGATATGCATAAACACCCAAGATAAATGCATACCGCACTGAAGATATGAACTCATAATGTAAACATCTCCAGTCTTCTCTCCCCCTCTCTACCCCTCCAGTCCTCTCGTCTCAGTCCTGTTTAGAGCTTTGCCTATTCTCTGCTCTCCTCTTTGGCATGTTGTCATATTTATTTGTTCGTCGTATATTAAGGTTATTTGGCTTGGCGTACAATTTCCATCTCTTCATACCACATTCCAGTCTTGCTTCTCTCCACGTCCCTTGAACTTTGCTTCTGACCCAGCCTCTTTTTTTATTGTTGAGGGCTGGACCTCTGCATTGCTCCTAACGACAGCCTCTTTTTCTGTTTCTCTTGACGTTTCTTGGCCCATTTCATTCTTTTCTCTCATTTTCCCTTGCTTTGCAATTGAAGCACTATTTGCATGTCAAACTCATCTTGCTGGTGCTTGTTCCAGTCTCCCACACACGGCCTCTGTACTTCATTGCGTTTTCCCCATTCCCGCAGCTTGTGCCCATTACATCGCCTCTGTCAGCACACTCTTTGTCTTTTGTAATCCTGTAGAACCCCCCTCTCAGGAAACCTTGGACCCCATTCTTTTCTTTCTCACTCTTCAAATAGCTGCTATTTTCAACACAATTGCCACCCAGGGGAGTCGTCTCCCTTACAAGGACAGCCAACATTATTCCTGTTTGGCCACACGGATATGCTGTAAAATGGACACAAGACCACCAAGTTTGCCTTGACCAGCAAGTTTACTGTACAAGAAAGTTGCTAGGAACTACAAAGACAGATTCTATGCTGAGGTTTACGTCTTCATTAGATGCAGGTCGCAGAGTTTGAGTGTTTTATCGCTCTTCTTGGCTGTTGAAGTCATTTGGTGAATTTTAGTGGTTCGCTTCTTTCTGCTCCAGGCCTGCATACACCCAAATGAATAGCGCTTGGCACACTGCATTCGGCAGGACAACATTATTGTGCCAGATGGCAATGCATTCATAATTGTTTAGCAGCCTCTGCTAAGGTTGTTAGAGAGCCCTTTCTTTTCCATGAATTTGAGCCCCAAGAACAAAGTGGAGAGTGAGGAAGGTCCCGTTAGCCTTTTTGGAGGGATGCAGCCAGAAGCAAAGACTCATTTTGCGGGATTCTACCCAACCGTGCAGAGGTTATTATGATCCCAAGACTTCAGGAGGTCCTGTTTCTCAGAAGAGAAGATGCTTGAGGGAAGCACTTCTTCTGTACTGTGTTTATTTGCTGGTTCATGGATTGGCATGCTATACCATATTAGGCAAGAAGAATATCAGTCCCATCCACTCTGACATGATTGCGCCATAATCTTGGGTTCAGTGTGCAATGCCAAAGCATTAGCAGTTATTGGAATTACTATAGAGATATGCCTTAGGCAGGGCTTGTAGCTTGCAAACATACTGTCGCAAGCTTTAGCAACTTCTGCCTCATCCTAACGTGCAGTATTGTGGCTGACAGGACTATCTAGCTTGTTCAGTGGCTTGTGCAAAGCTGGATCTGGTCAAACCAAGGTCAGGTCTCGCACCCAGTCCCCTAGTCTCAACTAAACTTGTACATAGATCCAGTTCCTTACAAAAGAGGTCATATAACTGGTAATATGTTATAACTGGTACATAAAGTTCTTTATAGAACCAGGAACAGTTTTCTTATAAGGACTACCAGGCATCTACCCCCTTTCATCTCCTAATGTTCTCATCCCATTGACCCACTAGTCAAGCTGTCGGGTACCTTCACAGTCAGTGTTTCATGCTTTTGTTTGGACAAGTTTGGTCAAGAAGAAAGGCAACTATGAGCTGCAAAGCCATGTGCCAACAGTGGAGAATCTGAGCCGTATATCCAAAGATAGAAGAGCGATGTCAAGACCACGGGGTGTTAAAGAATTTGTTTTCTTGAGCTGTGATATATCCCAGGTGTTTCTGTAAACCCACCTCAAGAGTCTAGACTCATGCTTCACGCACGAACAGTTTTAAAAGCAACCTGGCGGATTACCCATGTTTCCTCCGTGCATGTTGGTCTCAGTGTGGGCAGATCTTTTCCTTCTCTCACCTAAGCCGTGTCAAATGAGCTGACTTTGATTCAGAATGCGCAGCTGTTTTCTAGCTTTATGTCACAATGAGGTTGACGTCCAGGTTGAGTGGGAACCTCGTGGAAATGTTGCCGACGTGCTTTTATGCGAAGAGCATTGAGTTAAAAGCAGTCGAATGGAGACACAAGGAGCTTGTGTGAAAACATGCATACAGATGGGGGTAGGTGGGTGTGGGGGTGGCCACTTTGCCCATTTTCGGCCTGATCGTCAGGAGAAGAGGAAATGAGTGGTGTTGAATGCTATGTCTCGGCGTTTTGCGCTGGGACAGACTTCTATAAACTGCAGCTGGGGCCCCGGGTCAGCACAAAGACAAGCAGACGCTAATTTACAACCGCTCTGAGACAGGATCCAGAGGTCGATGACGAAAGACGGAGACTGGAAGGGGGCACCGGGGGGAGGAGGAATACACTACAAGCCCTTAGTCTCTCTTTATAGCTGATCTCATAAAAAATGGAATGGACTGCCACTGGTCTTGAGCGATGTCTCGTCATAATCAGGGTTGAAGCACTGGAGGCTTTGGATGGTGGCTACTCCACATCTCATGTGGAGTGATTTATCGAAGCAATATATACTAGAATGGGATGATTCCCATCTGCTGCCCTGTATCTTTTTTATGTTTCAGATAGGTTCAGATTATGTCAGGCTGAAGTGAACCTAAGGAATCATTTATTTAGATGTGCTTTAGACATACACACAGAAAGATCTGACCCATGCTCACAATCAGATGGGAGTTGGGAAGATTATCATAAATCAGGGGACAGTGGCATACTTCGTTTGTTGACCTGTGTAATAGGACTTTTTCAAAAGTGCGATTTTATATTTTCCTTGAGGTTCTTACAAGAGGATAAAAGCCTATAACTCATTTAAAGAGTCATTTTACAAAGGTGAAAAGGGGACATCTGTACATTTTTGCTGAACTCTTTAAAGGCTAATGACTTTTTCGGAGTAAAATCATATTGCACAATATAGATTTAATGCCACATAGCATCCAGTCATTGAGCTCCCCATATTGTCTTTTTCACCTCATTACTTTTTTGGTCTTCCCTCTCTCTCTCGTAATCCTTGCCCTAATCCTTTTGCGCTCTCGTTTGATTGTTGGCCGTATGTTTGCCTCGTTTCTCCATTGCTCTGTGGCTGAGCTCATAGCTGGATGGGTTAGGGGCGGTCCTGAAGAACAGGAGCGCCTGTGTTTTTCTCATCAGGCCCACCGCACAGGAAAGCCGTATGTGTGAAGAGAGGAGGTGTGGGCCACTGTTTGGCCAGACGACATCCGTCTCCTGCCGTAGACCTCGCAGGGCCGTCGTCCTGTCTAGAAGAGTTCCACCACATTCGGTTGGATTCACACTGCACAAGCAGCCGACAAGCACACACATATCAAGTCAGTTCAGAGTTCAGTGCAACCCAAAACCTGCTTTTAAATTGTGAGGCATAAAACACTTTTGTAGAGTGGGAATCGGAAAAAAGAGCTTTGATGTTTATCATTGCAACATATAATATACGATCAATCATAGCATTAAAATCACTAGCCTAATATTGTGTAGATCCCTCTTGTACCAACCAAACAGCTCTGGATTCATGGACTACAAAAGACCCTTGAAGGTGTGCTGGTGTATCTGGCACCAAGATGTTAACAGCAGATCCTTCTGTAAGTTGCAAAGTGGGGCCTCCATCGATTATCCATTCATGGGCGCTGGAACCATTATATAATTTTGAAAAAATAATTAGTTTTGTCCCCCACTTGTGTGCCTTGCAAGCACGGAAAAAACTGTTACAGCTATAACGTAGTTATGAGTTGCTGAAGCTCACATGCCCATTGTAGTTGCTTCTATTCACTAGCTTCTGCTGGACAAAGTAGTCCGATCCATGGAGGCCTTGTCTCGCTACTACAGAACTCAAAGAATCGGTTGCTAATGTCTCGGGGGGCCAAATACCACAGCACACCTTCAGAGATCTTGTTGAATGCATGCCTTAATGGGTCAGAGTGGTTTCGATGGCAGAAAGGGGACCTACATAATATTAGCGCTTAGCATTAAACCCCCACACTACCACAGTAGAAACCACAAATGCCCAAGCCACAGTGGAGTCAGCTGGTATTCAGTAATGACAAACTCAAGTCTTCATAATGCATAAAAATCAACATATGCACACACAGACACATGCCATTCCATTCAGATGATGCCTTCTCCTCCATTTCTGTCCTTTCTTTGGTCTCTCAATGTTCTTCTTAACCTTACAGGGTCTCATACATAAACTCAAGAGAAACTCTATCCTAGCCCTCGAGCATCTGTCAGCCCTTTGCAGTGTCTGCATGTGTGTGCGCTCCATACTATGTGTTCCAGGCTCAACTGTGATGAGGTAATGACATCTTGTTGTGCTGCGAAACGCCCAGCCTCTGCAGGCCTTCACAGCTGTATCTGATCCTCAGCATGCAGCTCACTCCCCTGGTGAGGGTGGAGAAAAACATCTCAACGCATGTCAGTGTCACTTCTGGAAACGTCACCAAATTTTTATAAATCAAACTTTTTTACTCCGGTTCCGCCGGTGCTGGCCAATAAATATCCTGCCTCAACATAATGATAATAGTTGACACTATCAAAAGTTTACACAGGACAAAAAAACAAGACCACTCAACATCTTCAAGTACTGTTTACATTATAAATGGCAAAGATAGCTTTAGTTTGAGAATTGCTGGAACATTCTCTGTCCAATAGCAGCACACAGCATTGATAAGAGAAGGGAAGTTTATGGGTACAAACAATAGTTGAGCTAATATAAAGCAGTGTAATTTTCAAATCTAGAAACATACGTCTTCTACACAAAGTAAATTCTTTTAAGCTTGGTGGATGATGTGGAAACATTTTGGCTTATCTAGGTAACACTGTGAACAGAAGAACTACTGCTAAACTGCTAAGTTCTAAGTCATGTTTTTGATGTCTTAATCCACTTGTTTTGTGGCCAGTGTCTCAGCGACACATGTCTTGTAACAGGAAAAATCATTGTTGGTACGTCTGCTAATAACATAGTCACAGTTTTACATGTTTGTACCGAAATCCCAACACTGGATTGCGTGAAAAGTATCAAGTGACAAACCAGTTTCAAAGTCTGGGCAGTTTCAAAGCTTTTTTTGTGAAGTCCTCTTAAGAATGCAAGAGTAAACAAATGTACCTCTTCCTCATTCAAATCAGAGTCGCATTACCTTGGCAACGTCATGGACGAGATTGCCAAGACAATACTCTGGCCTTGAAAGCATCAGAGCGTAGAGTTGGCCTTTGAATGCATTTACAGCATCACTGTTTCTGGACGTGTGTGGTCCGTGCACAAAGGACGTTTAGTAACTTATTTTGATGCTGAGAACAATCATTGAAACATTTACTGTAGCCTCAGTCAGCGTTAATCACAGCATGATTCATGTTCAGTCTGACCCCTGCATGAACCACTGCAGCCCCCAAGGCTATGCCTTAGTTAGAATGGCATGTTTTGAATGGGGTCCAGATTTACCAAGGGTTTAAGTGCAATTAGCTGGTGTTCGCAAGCCACGTGTTAAAGCCTATTATGTCTTAGAATGTATGCATTGCACCTCGGCTGAATGTAATGCTTAGAGTGTGACATTCTCTCGTAGTCGATTGCTTGCCAGTCACTTCGAGTTCTCTCCATAACATTATTGCCATGATTAAGGTGGATACCCTGAGATTAAAGCTAATGCATGCTTAGTAGTATGAAAGCTATTTATTGTTGAATGTCTAGTCTTTAACAATAAGTTTTATGCTTGCTAAGTGCAGAAATAGCTGCATTAGAGGTTTGCTACCCAACCCAAGCCTGAGGGGGGGGAGAAAATACCAGGTTTTGGGCCTTTCTATCAGGGGATTGGGTTGGAGTTTATTTTGTAAGGAGTGATTTTTTGTTGTAGATTTTGGACACTTGTTCTCTCTCTTTCTCTCTCTCTCTCTCTCTCACTTGCATTAGCTGTGTTTGCTTTGTTACTATGTAAAGCTTCATTAAACCACATTTTTGTTAAGCCAGTTCTTTTGGTGAGTGTGAACTGTTTTAGATTTGGATCATGTTTAGGTTTCAAGTTTAGCGGTTCCAGTCAAACCACGCTTGTTTGGATCAGATTCATGCTTAAATGTCATACCAGCATACCAGCATAGTTGTATACTATGGTTCAAAGCTGGACAAGCTGTATTTTTTACAGTTGTGAAAACTGGGCACTAGCCCTGGTCCTGGAGATCTACCTACCTGAGGCTAGTTTTAGCCTAAAGCTGCAACGCCTGGTCTGGCTAATTAACTTCTTCGGAAGTCCCTGATTGGCTGGAGTGCTAAGTTGATGGGTTCACAGCAGGAAAGTAGATCTCCAGGAGGAAGGTTGGTGATCAATGGCCTACTCAAACATGATCTGCAAGACTAAGTATCCAAATTCAGTACCCTCATGGTTTTAAATAAGTTACATTCCATATCAGTACGTAAGTAGTAAATTTTTGCTTCTGGGAACCACTGTGCATGCAGACTGCTGTTTGGCTGTTTAAATTCCACTTCATATGTTAAAAACATCATGATGTATCAATGATCTATGAATATATACACATTCAGTACTTCATTTTAGCCACACCCACATTTTATTTGAAATCAAGAGATTTGGTACAGTTATTAAAAATGTTGCACTGTTTCTAGTTTTGAGCAGAGTGTCTAGAAAAGTTGATTACATTAATTGTTGTAAAACGGACGCCGGTGCTTATTTAGCTAAAATTTCCCATCTAGCACCTGCCTCACACTGTACTAGCCGACAACTGGATACTCATTCAGCTCACTTCCAGCTGTTTCTGTCCTGGTGGAAGAAGCAAGAACAATGGTGTCACAACACACTAATTGCAAACTGATCAGTGGATCGGTGTGTTATGCTTTGTAAAATGGCCAGTGTTCGGTTGGGGTGGTGATGTTCTAGGCGGCTGCTCTTGTTTGTGTCTGGGCATTGTCTCGGCTGCAGGGGTCATAGTCTGGAGGGCTTCCACTGATCACAGGCTTAGTGGACAATAGGAAAACAATGACATTACGCTGTATTCTGGCTCAGGCATTAAGCATTCCCACTGACATGACACATGCCTTGTCAGTAACTGGGACCGGGGGAGTGGTTGCTTTTCTGGGGCTAGCACTTTAAAATGGTATGGCTTTTTAAATGGTAATTCTTTGTAAACTCTAAGGAGTGGAGGAAATGGCACATCTTCATCAGCAGCAATTAATACTGAGCTGATAATAGCAGAAAAAAAGAATTAATCCAATGCGATCATATATGGGACAGTTGGTTGCATAGTGGGTAGGGCTTTGCCCCTGCAATCAGAAAGTTGTGGGTTTGAGCCTCAGGACTGCTAGGTACTCTTGAGTAAGGTACTGGTCACCAGGTGCTGTGTTTCTAGCTGCCTGCTGCTCCCATTGGTGAATTGGTTAAATGCAGAGAAAGAATTTTGCTCTGTTCACGCTGTGGTGTGTTACTGTATGACAAAAATGGTCACTTTACACATTTAGACATCGACCCTAAAATAGCACTCACTTATTTTGGGTGATGTCATGTTCCTGTTTCCTCATGTGGTAGCAGGGTGTTTGATAGTGTACTTCTATGCACTCATCTTAAGTGAAGAGCTATTCTTTATAAGTAAAGAATTATTAAAAAAAAAAACTCAAATTCTTCAAATTCTTATACTGAATTATCATGATCAGAAAGTCCAAAGTCATACTGTACCATCTCCATTTAGAAGACTAGACTGATAATGGTTTTTTTTGGGACTTTATTTAAACCTAGTTATGTGAGTAGGTAATTAACTAGGTATGTGGTTACATCATTCATTACATTCACATCCAATCAATGTACTTTGTGTATTAGAGGATCCACTTGTTTTAGTGTTAAGGCATGACCAAAACATCTAGAGGTTATTATCTTTCCACAAACTGTACAGAACACTTTCAGATCATAATAGAATATCCTCTTCTGCTCACAAGCACAACTGTAGAATGTTATTAAAAGTGATTTATAAACAAAATCTGTGGGTTAGTTTAAGTCTACTGCTAGTTGATTTTGGGCCGTGTATGAAATGGCTAATTATAGAGCACTGAATCTTACCATGATGGAAAGGAGTTTATTCATTTTGCTGCTTAGCAAAGTGCAAAAACCACAAGCTTAATGAGTGATTCTGGTTCGGTCTATTCAATCTCGTCTTCTGTGCCAGACAGCGGTGGTGAGAGTGCCATAGCAAAACAAGAAGGCAACCTAAGTGATTTACAAGCTCTGTCCCATTAACTACTACCTACTGCCCAAAGAAACACAAACATAAGCGATGGGGAGTAAACCATGGCGGTTTGGCTTATAGAAACACTGTACTTTATATCCTAACGCTGAACATGTCATCTTCCGCCGTATCAGTTTTCTACCTTTGCATGTTTTGTGAATTCTTCTAAAAAATATTCAACATTAGAAAATATCCAAGAGACAAAAGTTCATTAACCTTTATAAATAAAGTTTTATGTTTAAAAAAAATGGCTGCCATTTTGTTAGGACATATTACATTGTGGATTATATCAAATGCTAGAAAGTCTTAGGACTTTTTGCACTATATGCAAAAAAGTATTGGGACACGTGTTTATTGGCCAAGTATGTGAGCGAACACATACAAGGAATTTGATTCCAGTGGATGGTGTCTCTCAAATACAACACAATAAAAACAACAAAATTGATTAAAAGATACAATAAACAATATGCTGAGCAAATATAATATACAATAATAAATCTACAATATGAATACGTAATATTAATATATGTAATATGGATTTATATTTATAACTAAGATAAATGTTAACTAATATATATAAGTACTTCTGTACATTACTTTACAGGATTATACATACATAGACTTTAATATGGAGCTGGTCCTCACCATCACAGCTTCCACTCTTCTTGGAAGGCTTTCCACAAGATTTTTGAGTTTCTGTGGGAATCTGTGCCCATTCATTCTTTAGAACATTTATGAGGTCAAACACTGATGCTTAATGAAAAGGTCTGGCTCACAATCTCCGTTTCAGTTCATCCCAAAAGTGTTGGATGGGGTTGAGGTCCCCACTGAACTCATCCAGCCAACCATGTCTTTATGGATCTTGCTTTGTGCACTGGGACACAGTCATGCTGGAATAGAAAAGGTTCTTCCCCAAACTGTGTCTACCTAGTTGGAAGCACAGTGTTGTCCAGAATGTCTTGATCTGCTGAAGCATCAAGATTGCTCTTCACTGGAAGTAAGGGGCCTAACCCAAAACATGAAAAAGAGGCCTGTCCCTGTGCTTTTGTCAATATAGTGTATGTCTACCTCTGTCAGCAAACTGCTGGGTCCTGGTCAGATCCTTAGCAAGACAGTGATAAAACTGTACTGTGAAGAATCTTGAGAGACTTAGATCTATTTCTTTTACACTCTCTCCCTCCTCTTTCATTGTTATGAGAGAAGACTCTGTGCTATTATCGTGAAAAAGAAAGGGAGCCTAAAGGTCAAATTTCAAGTGCTTTTTCAGTGCTGGAGGCCTTAGAGCCCACGAAGGCACCAGCTCTGACTTGAGCCCGTCACATGTGCTTACTTAGACAAGTCCTCGCTAATACAGGCAAAAACCTGTAAGTCGAGGCCTAGTTGTAGCCCATACATGTTTGATAGATGTTCCTGAGGGCAATAGATGACAAAAATGTAATTTCCACAATTTATTATGTTATATATAGTACAGTATCTTTCCAAGATTTGGAATGAATATTCTTTTGCTGTTTTATCCACAATAACAATTTAAAACTGATGTAAATACTCTGAACAGGACATCCAAAGGTTGTTTTAGTCATTATTGTAGGTATTTTGGCAACAAAAAGATATTATAACATTATTTATCTATCCATATAGACTTTAATGATCTATTTATTATCCATTTGACACAAAACCTAAATTACATTGTAATCTAGTGCATATAATATTGAATAAATGAAAAAAACATACTTAATAATCTGCTTTGTCTATCATCCTGGACACATCTAACTTTTAATAATTTTATTCTTTTTTTATATAACAGCTTGGTTTAATACATCTACCACTACACTGCATTTATATTACTGAAATAAAATGTATTTTCTAATCTTTTGAATGCCTCTGTAGTCAATTGGCAAAGGCATGTTTGGGCTGTTGATTTCCTTGGTCAGTTTTGCTGTAGAGTTATAAAGTTCATGTAACTAACAAATGCCTCAAACTGTTGAGATCTCAAACAGAATTGCTTTTGTGATTGACACTAGAGCAATAAGACATGAATTAAGTGAACGTGATGATGCATGATGTCATGTTTTGCATCACAATGTCACAATATTATAGTGAGTGTATTGTTACCCCCCCTATTGGATAGAATCATCTA
>JBBPDH010000037.1:8247402-8261204 GCA_037974565.1 Clupeocharax schoutedeni
CTAAAACAGCTCTGATCTGTCGAGGCATGGCCTCCACAAGTCCTCTAAAAGCGTGCTATGGTAACTGTCACCAAGATCAAGTACAACCCACAGCCGCTTGATCGGACGGAGATCTGAGGAATTTATAGGCTACCAGCTTGTTGTATTCCATTACTGCACAATGTTTGCTGTGCGGCAGAACGTTTTATGAGTAAAAATAGCATCCATATGAATGCCAGGATCTAAGGGTTCCCAACAGAACAGTGCCCAGAGCATCATGCTGTCTCTGCTAGCTTGCCTTCTTAGCATACTGGATCCTGGTGCCGTCGTTTCTGCAGGTAAATGATTCACATGCGCCCGGGCATCCATGTGATGTAAAAGAAACTGTGATTCTTCCATTGCACCATAATCCAATTCTGATGTCCACATGCCCTTCCAGTAAAGGCCAATCTTAATGCTTTACATCATTATGGACAACGCCATCCTTCCATCTTTGTGGACACAGTTTGGGGAAGAACCTGTTCTATTCCAGCATGCCTGTGTCCCAGTGAACAAAGCAAGCTCCATAAAGACATGGCTGGATGAGTTCAGTGTGGAAGAACTTGATTAGTCCACGCAGAGCCCTGACCTCAACCCCATCCCAACTTTGGGATGAACTGGAACAGAAATTGTGAGTCAGGCCTTTTCATCCAACATCAGTGGACCCATCATCACCTTATAAACGCTCTGCAGAATGAATGGTCACAAGTTCCCACAGAAACTTCAAAGGCTTGTGGAATCCTTTCCAAGAAGTGTGGCAGCTATTATAGCTGCAAAGGGAGACCATTTCCAAATTAAAGTCTGTATATTTGAATGTAATGTCACTGTATATGAATTAGCCAGGTATCCCAATACTTATGTCCACATACATTAGCCACAACATTTGAACCTTGGAAAGGAAAAGTGGATTTTGGGAAGTTCTTAAAGCTGATACAGTAAATTCAGTGCATTGTTGTTGTTGGCATTTAAGGGCCTTGTTTGGAGTCGCTGGTTTGGATAGAAACTTGTATTGTCTTGTGTATAGTGCAGATGGTACAAGCCTACGGGTGTAGAACACAAATGCCTCCAACATTGCCATGAAAGAGGGAGTGAAGTAGGAGACGTGAAATGATAGTGAAGTCATTGTGTTGTGTACTGTCTTCACTGGGGATGAAATAACAATTCTTCCAACTGAGAAAGTGGAAAGATTGATGGCGCGTCTTTAACATTCAACATAGCTATTGCATGATGTTTTTTTCGCTGCAATTTTGCTTCGTGTGTCAGCATGCAGGTCTTTGTTTAAGCATTTCATTTATGTGGCATTGGCCTAGTACACGGTGACAATAATGAAAATGGAATTCAGTTATCTGACATGAACTATACACAACAAATATGTCAAGCTGTGCTTGTCGTGCGAGGAAGGCAATTGTTTTGACTCTGTTTGAATAGTCTGGAGGAAAAAAGAGAAATGTTGCTCTTTGTGCAAGTCAGTACCCCAGTGCATCCTTGGCCTTCGTATGTGGTAATCACAGCTAAAATGTTTTCTAAAACACTTTTAGCTGTTCACAAAGACATCTGCAGAGGTGCACTTTCTATTGTTAGCTGAGGTTTCGTACTTGCAGTTCATTTCCTTCCTCTGTCTATATCTGTGGAGTGCGTGTTCATTACTTATGTGCCAGTCACAGCAAAGGCTCTCTCTTCTTCCTCTCCATGCTATATTGTTGAACAGTGCCGCTGAGCAGTGCCACCGACAGGCACGGCACAAACAAATACATGCATTTTGAAGAGAATGGCAGGAAGGAAGGGGAAATATGCTAATTTAATCAGAACTGTTGCGGATTGCGGAAGGACAAGAGAGTGCCAAAGACTAAGAACCTTTTAAAAAGGCTTTGATAGGTTTGATATGTAATACAAATGGTAAAAAAACAACCGATGTAGGACATTTTTAGTGTATTATTCTCTGATCAAGTCTGATGGTTGTGCTGTTGAGGGCTTCTATACATTGACCCCTTTCTCTAGAGCACATACCCCAGTATTTATGGGCCATGCCCCAATCAAATCTCACATTCAGCTTTCGACAACAGAATAATAATTTGGCAGTGAATTAATTTCGATTGATAATATCGACAAAAGACTGGATGTTTTTCTACTCGTGTTGCAACATGGTTTTTACCACAAAAAGGAGCTAAATTATTTGCAGATAGAGGTGTGCCATTTCTGCCATAAAACATGTTGAGAAAGTTCGTATATCTTCATACGTTAATCAAAGTATCTGTACATTTTTACCTTTACCCGCAGTGACCTCAGGAGGTGTTTGGCGGGGCAATAATAATAATAAGATGAGCGAGGGAAGCTGGGATCGAACATACTACAGCTCATTTCATATGAAGCAGGCTTAAAAAAAAAGACATAAGAGAAAGAATTAGATCCAATAAATGATATGAATAATGGAGAGTAGGGGGCATGTGCCCCAGTACAGCCCCAGTATACCCCTGCACCTGACACTGAAGTCATATTTTAAATGTTGCCAGAATTCAAATCATTGCTTTTGTATGATGCACAATTAAATCAGATCATGACAAAGCAAACCACTAGTTTTTGTCTGGAAATTTATTTAGTAATTCTACTAAATCTAATTCTACTATTCAGTCTTCTGTCTTTGGCCAAATCCTGTTGTTACTATACATGGCTGTTATACTTGATTGGGCACCTACTGGGTACGGGGTACAAAAAGATCAGCATGTGTAGCATGCCTTCACCTCCAAACAATTCAGTGTAGGGCAGAATTTCTCACAAAAAAAGCCTATTTTCTGATCATACCATTTTGATGTCCTGAGTACATTCCTGAGACAGACAAGCTGTGAGTGGTTTCATGAGGGTGTTGACACAGTCTAGGGTCTCCCATGGCTTCAACATCCAGACAATATTTGTCTAGCATTTCCATAATCACAGAGAGGCGTTTTATGAGTTTATCGAACGCACACAGGGTCCCTCGTATTCTTATTGCCTTATAAAGGCATCACCCGGGCCGACTTCACAGGAATGCGAGGAATGTCATTTGTTCTCTTTTCTCACTTCCTCTCTACTGACATGCAGTGGGATATATGCAGTGGGACCCAACATGGCTTCCCTCCTTAGTGAAGGAGGGAGTTCCCATTCCAGTTTGTGTGTTGAGGCACACGTGTTTACTTTGGGGGCAACATTACATTGACTCTTATGGAAGGGTTAAGTCTAAAGGCTATGAGCCGATTGTCCTGTAAGCCTATTTATCAAGCTCCATCATGCAGCTAAAATTGGCTACTTTCTTTTTGCCCCTTGTCCATAGTCTTTTACACAACAGTCAAAGAAATTTAGAAAGTTAATACACAGTTCTGAGCGGAACAGGATGACCTGAAAAACAGCTACATCATAAACTAGGCCTTGGCTTGACTTAATGACTCAATTGAAACCAGGGAATCTCTGCAAATGATGAACAGAACCTGGGGTGGGTAGTAAATAAGTTCATAATGCAAAACAGGTGGCGATGATAAATGAGTGGAAACCAGACAACGGCAGTAATCAGACAATATATTAAAGGGAAAAAAATACAGATCCAGGCATTTTTTGTAGCTACTGTCGTGAGATCGGATAGGCTTTACAGAATGTTGGCAAAATTCCATTCCATTCCACTGTTGTAGTGACATTTTCTACCTTTTCTCTGTGTAAAACTGAGTTTGTCACCCGATTTTGTAGCTAATCGAAAAAAGCTAGGTATATATACCTCGAGTGTGTGTGTGTAGGTAGATAGATAGACAGATAGATACACTGATAGACAGACAGACAGATAGACAGAAAGACAGAAAGATAGACAGACAGACAGACAGACAGATAGACAGATGAAAAAGACTGAAAAAGATCTAGGACAAGACCCTTTGGACATGCCTTTTGTAATTGACCAACCAATTACTAAGGACTCTTAGCCTGACACCTATTTCTAGGGATCACTTTTTACCGTGGATCTGCTTAGTGTTAGCTTAAGACTTGTATGTGACTTGTGACATTGTCCAGTCCTGCAAGTGTGCCTGACTCAGCCTTCAGTTGCAGCATTCTTCTCATGCATGAACATCTGCCAGATTACTCCAGTCCGCTTCCTGCTATCTGCTCTCACACTGTCACCTTTTGCTGTTTCCAGAATAAAGGCGGCTTTTACCACGGCAGGGTTTGAGGGTGAGGTCATGACTGTCTGCATTGTTTGGAGCAGAAACTGGAATTAATAGATGATTACTGGAGACTTAGGGCACTATCTTGGGTTTTTTATTGTTCTTGGCAGCCCTGGATAGAGTCTGCCAAGGCCAAAAGGCGTGGTAGAGGCCGGGGTTTCAGGCAAACAGGCGCGGCAGCTATCAACCAGCATGAATCAAGGATAAAGTCTCTGTCTCTGGAAAGTGGGCAAGGTTGTACCATTGTCTAATCAAAACTCTGGTCAATTCGTAATGACGTGTTGAGCGATTGCATCAATATTTATTATAGACTTATTTTGAGTGGTATCAAGATTCTGCAGCGAGTATGTTGTTGCTATCGGAACAAAACTTCAAAAAGGGAGAATAAAAATACATTCTTAACTTTTAGTGTAGGGTAACAAGTGACATTCAACTGTTTGGACCGTTATAAACTACATTGTGAACAGTACAAATTCTGTAAAAAGATTTGTGCCCATGACTTGATGCTTAAAGGTTTTAGCCTTGCTTGGACATTGAGACTTTTTGTTAGGTGCGTATGCCTGAAAGGTTGCCAAAATTAAGTCCTAAAGCTTTTCTGTAAACAAATCCATTAACATTTCTCACAGCAAAAAGGAATGACTCCAAAATATGTGCAGAACTTCCTTGTGGGCTCTGAGAATTTCCAGTAAAGGCCTCTACTGTTCTGCAGCTCAAATGCTGTACGTATGAGTGGCACCATGTGGAGGTTGTAAAATATAAACGGCAGTGCCACTTATGCCACATAGTATATCACAGTATGTCTTACTACAAAACTGCTCTTTGTAGTCAAACTGAGCACTGTTTGCATACTTTTGCTTAGAAATTCTGTAGAAATTCAGCTTATCATTGCTGCAATCCGTGGATGTGGTTCATATCCTTGGATTATCATGGTTTTGGGACCTGCCATGACACATACAGTAAGTGTGAGTGGATACAGTTTTAATCTATTGCACATTGAATACATTTAACAAGAAACTCACACCCAAAATAGCCCTTAAGCTTTAGAGAGAGTCAGACATGGACATGTATATATGAGGCACTAACCAGAATTTGGCAGATCAGGTTATCTGGAGCAGTTTGCAGCTTTAATGGCTTTACAGAGGTAGATGAATGTAGCAAATTGAGGTTTTACCTGAGGACTCTTATTGGTGTGCTTTCCCAGAAAGAGAATTGAAACCTGAGTCTCCTGCATAGAGGACATAGCCTATTTCTTTGGTGCCCCCTCTTAGATGTTTTCTATATTCAATGTTTAATAATCTTTCTATCGTTTAATGCCTGCCTTGCTTTCTTTTCTTTAACATGTAGCCCTTTGAGATCTTATGATGAAAAGGGCACTATAAATAAAATGTAGTATTATTCTTATTCTTATACTTATTAGGACTGTGGTGTTCCTATTTGGCAACTTTGAACCTTTTGAGATTGCCCTGCATGGGCATCAGTACGTGAGTTCCTAGTAGAACATGCTAAGACACCCCCACCAAGCAATGCACTGTTTGCCAAACTCAATATCCATGTCCAATTCTTTGACAAATGGGTGGGGAGAGTATAGATGGATATTAGATCCCCCGATTTTTTGTCTTTATTTGCCTTTGGGCTTATTCCACAAAGACGATCAATGACAGGATTGACAAGATGCGCTTCAGTGCCCTCTCAATCCCCTTTAGCCACTTCTGTGTATTGTCTCTCCTTCTCTCCCTTTATCAGCCTCTGTTTTTTTCTCAGGACGGCGAGTCTCGGCTAGCCGAAGTTCTGTCATGGGTGCTAGGTTCCTGTGGCAGGTGTGCTTTGATTTTTAAAGAAGCCACAAACTCCTGCGTTGCTCGAGTAAACGAAACAACTCCTGTACAAAAAGATGGAATTACCAGCTAATTACAGCAGCAATTACAGGAACTGTTTGCTTTGTGGGCTGCATGGGGCAAGCCAAGGATGAGACAGTACTTTTACTGCGAGCTTCACTATATGGGATTTGTTTGTATGCAATCCTTAACAAATAAATACATTTAAGAACAGTTTTCCTTAGACCCCAAATATGCCCGACATTTTTGATGTCTGTGGTTTGTTCTTTTAGATTTGTAGCTTTGAGGCTGGAAAGCTTACATCCCTCAACTCATCGTCGTGTCAACTGCATGCCTAAATCATCAAATACTTACAAGTAAACTCAAATTGACTCACGTTTGTGGGTTCTGACACTGTATGACATACTGTTATCGATAAAAATGTGTAATGATTAAGGCGTTTGTGTCTGCGGCCATTACTGATTCATACCTGTACATTTTAGCTCCAGTGCAAAACTAAAGAAGCAAACTTCTGACATCTAACATGTTTTGGCTGATGGACCAGATTTAAAGTAAATTGTTTTTGTGCTTTTCTGGGAACTATTTTTTGAACTGTTGGCATTGCTGAAGCAGAGCCTTGGGGCTGTGCTGTACGTCAGCAGGCTAAATGCTGACATCTAGGCAAGTAATAACAGAGTTAAGTCATTTGCACTCCTCCTACTTCAAGAGACGGATGAAAGAATAAGGAAGGAGGGGAGGAAAGAGGGGACCTTGGGTTGACCTGGTGTTCTTGATAAGTACTTTTTCTGCTAGGACGCTGGATAACACGGACATACACGTTGGTCTCGACTTGTCCGTGCTCTGCAGCCTCAGCGCCGTCTCTGTGAGAAGGATAAGAGGATTTTTAGACACCAAGAAAGAAGTGGGTGTGGAAGGAGCAGCCTGGGCCTGCTGTGCGCTAGCACTGGCAGTGCAGTAATCCATTCTGAAGCTGTGGTTTTGCAGGCCTTGAACTGCAGCCAATACTCCAGTGATGTGAGGCCCTGAGGCACACCCACAGCCCTTTTTTTTTATCCCCCACTCTTCCTAGCCTGCCCCAGGCCAGAGCATGCCATCCGGGAACCCCTTGCATTGTGTACTGACTTATAACGAATTGGTTATGGATCTGTTCACCTAGAATTGCAAATATAGCTAATAATGAATGGCATTGGAACCCCTGTTAGCCATTAGCAATATTATCCTCTTGTGCAAAATGTTAGTGATTTAGTGTTTCAGGAATTTCCAAGTGCAGTTTCTCAGAGGAGTCTAAAAGTACACGAATATCCAAGTTTGGACTCACTTAGTAATCGGTTATAATGAATTCCATAAATAATAATTGAACTTGATAATAATAACTTGAACAGTGTAGGCTGAAATACAATGACACCATAAGGAATGTGATGTTTTACTCGATGCTTTTGGGGAACAGTAAAATATTATTAGATAATTAAGTTTGTATGCAGTTATTTGCTGGAGATTTGACTACCCTTACGAAAATTCACTATGGTTTCCTATGGTTTTAATGCAGTTTTTTGGGGTACCATAGTTTTACTATATTACCCCATGGTACTTTGGTACTATGGTTTATCCATAGCACTTCATGGTAGCTGTGGTTCTACCATAGTTTTCATATACATATACCACTTCATAGTTACCCAAAAAAACCATGAAAACCGTGGTTATTTAATCATAGTAAAATATGGTTAATTTTCGTAAGGGTACCACGTTCTAAATCTAATGTTTATCAGTTTTACAGCTTCCAGCTATTTACTTTAATGTGTGAAACACTTCTGTATACACTTAGAATACCTTTACGGATGTTTATATTGGAGACATTTTCATATTTATATTGCTTGGAGCTACTTTTAAAAATACAAATGAGTTCACATGTCTGACAGACAGAGATACGGTATGTTTCATCAGAAATAAACGTGATCCTGTTCCTCTGGAACCTGGTAGCTTCCACTATTTGTCCCTGTTAACAGATTACTTCACTTTCAAAATCTAATAGACTTCTGCATTCACCGTGGTGTGTGTGTGTGTGTGTGTGTGTGTGTGTGTGTGTGTGTATGTGTGTGTGTGTATGTATGTATGAGGACAAATTTGTGGTGTGTCTGCGTGTGTGATGAGAACTGTGTGTTCTCATATTGTATTATATGGTCACTTATTACTCTATCAAACCTACTAATTCCTAGCACGCACGCACGCACGCACACACGCGAACACACACACACAGATGGTTTAATTTGTAAGTCATCCCAGAACAGGGGTGCGGGGCATCTGAAACATGGATTTCTCAAAACTGAACAACAGCATCTAAGGTGTTTGCCAAGCATTTTGACCTAACCAGGACCAAAGCTTGTCAAAATAATCTCAAAAACGATTTACTATTTAAGCAGTAATATGGCTTATTTAAAGCACAGAAGCAAACTAGCAGGCCAAGGGGCAGCTGGTGGCCTAATGGTTAGGGAGTTGTCTCTGCAATCAAAAGGTTGTGGGTTTGAATCCCAGGACTGCAGGTGGTCCTGTCCCCACACACTGCACCACAGGTGCCTTGTCAGTGGCAGCCCCCTGGTTCACTTGGTGAATGGGTTAAATACAGAGAAAGAATCTTACTTTGTTCAAACGTGTCAGTAAGGGGGCACTTTACTTTATATAGCACAAAAAATCTAATAACCCATAGTCCCAACAAGTCCATCCTTTAATGTGGCTTGTTAGACTTGAGATCACAAATACCAGAATAAAAGAGTAAAATAGCAAACCTATTGATTTCATGTGGACAGTATTGCTTATTGTTTGCAGTTCTGACGTCTCAGCTGAGGGATGAACGATCACAGCACTAATGGCCTACTTGTGAGCGATAAACAGTGTCAGTTTTGTTTTTGACACTATTCCTGTTCCCACTAAACTGGAGTGAAAATGCACACACGCACAGCGTAATATATTTTAGTTCGTGTTTCCACATGTTATGTATTTGCAGAAAATATTATGATATATCTATGTATTTAGTTTGTGAACAAGGTGGCGGGATCCACTAAAATAGGCGCCAGATGTGAATCCGGCTCGCTCCAGTACAAATTAAGCACACACATACTTTCTTCTGATGTAATGTCCACTCCTAGCTTTGCTCTCACATTCTTTCTCTACTTTCTGTTGCTCATGTTCCTCTCATCTCTGATTCAGGCCACAGCAATTTAGCACCAATATTCTCTAAATGAAAAAGCGAGCTAATAGGCTGAGGGACGGACAGAAAGAAGAACAGGATTAGCGAAGTGTTTAAACACCCTCAGTTGTTTTCAAGGGTTAAGTTAGTTACAGGTTACAGGTTTTGTATTGTATTGTATTGTATTATTGTATTGCTTGGGCTTCTTTGTTAATTTTCTTATCCATAACATGCTGATTTGAATGAACTGAATCAGTTGTTGGAATTACTGCATCATATATACAGTGACTTGTGTTTTCAGCAAACTGAGAGGCTCATGATGCTTTTCATCGTGCAAAGCAGAGGCATCATTAGGATCTTGTAAAATTCAGGGCTACGGTTTCAATTTGTTGATGGGGCAGAATTTAAAGAGGGTTGGTTCTGAAGTTTTGAGTTGTTGATGGGGGTGAAGGGGTAGAGGGGGTGGGGTCAGTGTTGCTCTAGCCACAGCCATGTGTCCTCACGTCTCCACATTCTTATTGTTTTTGAAATCCAGGGCTTTTCATAAAACATTCGGACGTACGCCCAGGTCTAACGACGCCCCTGGTGCAAAGCAAGTGAAATTTACTGTCATGTAAGTTTCAAGCAAAGCCAGGCCTCGTCTCGAAAGCCACATGTATTTAACTCTGCCAACTAATTGTGCTGATCCAGAATCAGTCTTGAGTGTCCCAGTGGCTGGAGATATGGGCCGGGGAGTGGAGAGGAAAATGGTTTCAGAACAGTGCTCTTATATTCTCTCTGCTGTGAGATTTCCCAAAGCCAGTGCAAACAGAGTAGCTTCCAGTGTGAGAGTGTGAAAAGCTTTCTGAGAGCAAACATACTGAGTTGTTACGGCTTCCAGCCAGGGCACGGTCCTACACACAGGACTGTTTGTTTCACTAGAACATAGTAAAACGGCCTCAAATCTTCATTCCATGCTCTTTTTTGGTCATGGACTGCTTTAAATGCACCTTGCTTATAAACAAATTCACACAGGTGCAGACTGGCAATCCTTATTTCCTCATTATCACTTCTCAGGAAAAAACCCTGCAAGTGCTTTAGGGTGAATATGTTTGCGGGGCCTGTTTGAATTTGTGTTATTATTATTCTTTTTTTGTTCTTTCACTATCAGTTTATGGAGTATTGGATGCCTGACAATACTTAAGGCTTTTCACAAGATTTTTGAGTGTTTGTGGGAATGTGTGGCCATGCGTACTGTAGAGCATTTATGAGCTCAGACCCTGATGTTGGACGAGGAGGTCTGGATCACACTCTCTGTTCCAGGTCAACCCAAAAGTGTTGGATGGGGTTGAGATCAGGGCTCTGTTTTAAATAAACATTTTAGATGATTTTAAGTGACGTTTTCCTCCCTTTCTTTTAGGAGGCTCATGTGTTCATCAGTGCCACTACTAAAGATGACCTGACAGAAGAAATGGTTGGAGAGCTTCTAGCAAAAGTGCGGCCGCCGGCAGAGAGAGTGAGAAGAAACTCAAGACAGACAGAGAAAGAAGAAACTGTGGTATGCGAACAATGTTGCATTATTACCTGCATACTGCATTATTACCTTTAAAAGCTTGCTCTCTATGTAATGCCATTGAAATACCTGTTCCCTTGAGAACAATGGAAATGGATCGGTGACTTGGTGTCATTGCATACATGTCCTTACTTACCCCATTTGCAGGGCACAAACTACCGGAAGACAAACGCTGCCATGGAGATGAAACGGATTAACAGAGACTCCTTCTGGGCACGAGCAGAGGTACAACCAAGCCCTCAGCCTTTGAAACTTTCTGCACTTTCGCTTCTGTCTGAAATACAGTGGAAATGGTAGAAACATTATGTTTTTACACAAGTCCATTGTCCTGTACACAAATCAAATGACATACGTTTTAGAAACATTTCTTTTGTCTGTTTGCTGTAACTTAATATTGAATAGAAAGTAATTCTAGATCTCTTCTAAAGAAATAGAAGGGAAAGTGTACAAAAGTGTCTAAGCCCTCACTTTTGATTTCTGTGTTGTGGTGTCAGAACTCATCACTCAAACCTTTTGACCAATCACATTTCAGTGCAATGCTTCATATCATAGAAGACCTTGTGGTGAACATAAAGCGGAGTGTTACTGAGAGCTGTTATATGTTTACAAACAGTGGAGCTCACATTATAGCATGAATTACAAAGAATAATAGAATATAGAAATACAAATGAGCAAGAATAATACTTCAACAAGACATTTTGTGGAGATACACAAAAATTGTATCTCCACTCCTTGTCCGCTCCCTAGATTAAAGAGGTGTTTTTTTCTACCAAGATGAATATAGGTAAATGGGCTCTGTTCTGATTGGTTGCCCTGTTTAATGCCTCAGTTCAAGCTAAAACTCTCCTTATTACAGCTTCAAGGCTTTGTAGGCCAAACATGCACATCCATATATGTAAACACATTTGATTTGTGTGTGTCAGCGTGAGGAAGAGCAAAGAAAAGAGGAGGAGAGGAGGAAGGCTGCGGAAGAGAGGAGGCGCAGGGAGAGAGAGAGAGTCTTGCAGGAGAGAAAGGAGGAAGAGGAGAGGGACAGGAAGATGAACGAAAAGCTGCAGATGATTGAAGAACAAAGGTCAGTATGCTGCATAAAACTCTAAATACATTGATGTGAAGCTTCTCGGAAGACGGATGGATAAGCCTAAGGTTTAATAACTTTACGTTCAATATATTGTTGATTTTTCAGGAGAATGGATGCCAAGCGGGAAGAAGAAGCTAGAAAAAAAGAGAAGGTTCGCTGGGTGAGGATGAGTTATTTTGTGCTGAAGAAGGAGATCCTGATTTTCCCTGTAAGAATGGTGATTGAGTGCTTGCATGTGTGTGTGATGGACAGGAGGTGCAGCAGAGGGAGCATGAAGAGGAGATGAGGGCTCATCTCAGACGCAGTGAATCTATAGAGAAAGCTGCTGTGAGTATCTTATAAATGAACAAGCTTTAGGATCATTTGTAGCCCTCGGCTTATTGCTATGGATTTTCTCTCTCGACTAGGAGGCAGCAGTGCTGGTGTCTCAACGCTCCATGAACCCGCGGGAATTTTTCAGACAGCTGTCCTCAACATCCCAAAATTCCTCCAGCCCTGGATCCCCACGCTCAGGTAAGAGCTTCCACGAACTGAAGCTTTCTAAGTATTATTTGAAATAATAACAGGAATGAAATGAATAAAATGAGTTTCTAGGGGGTTGTATTTTCTACAAAATCAGAATCAGATGTGGTCACGTGATCAAAGACTGATATTTTGAATATAATGTAACTTGAACTGTGGTATCTGCCCATGCTGAGTCCTTGCCTTGTGCCTGTTGCCCCGGGGGTCAGACTTCGGATACCCACGACCCTAGTAAGGATTAAGTGGTCACAGAAAATGAATTTATGATTGAACATGTAGCTGTGGTTATTACCACTTTAACCAGCCTGAGGTTTTCACTTTACTGTCTAACTTCATTTTAAAGCTTTTCCAGTAGAAATTAAGGGATAGAGATTTAGAGTCTTGTAAAGCATCCATCATTTTGTGATTGGCTGAGTTTGAAAGGCTGCAGTTAATTCATCTTTTGACCCTTTGAGGTAAAACACAGATCTAGGCCGACCCAGATGGAAATAAAACACTTAGCAACACTTTTAAAAGAGTTATTATCCCAGGTTCCCATGTACGTGTGATCTAATCTGAACAGAGCTTAAGATATGGATGACAGAAAAGGAAATCTACCCAAATTTTAAAAGTTTGCTCTTATAAACTTGTATAAAATTATGATTTAGCTGTAATATACTTCATTACCATATTCACAAATGTCATACAGTGTCACAAACAAAGGCAAAGGCAAATGTCTGATATGGACATGCAGTTTGCACAATGCCTATGAAAGTACACGAGCTTCCATCACTTGATAGCTAAGCTAGCCTAGTGCAAAACTAAACAAGCTAACGTATCTTGGCCGATTTGCTTTATTTGCTTTATTATAATAATATATAATGTGAAAAAATTTTTTTCCATCATGAAACATTCAGGCAAGCCTCCATTCCGTCGTTATCAGCGCAGTTTGACGGATACGGCCTTCATCTTCGAGCGGGCTACCAGTGGCTCCACTTCTCCTCTTAGCCCCTCCTTCACCTCCCCTTTCTCTCGCACACCGACCAGCCCCTTCAATCAGCCAGTGTCCCCCACCAGTCCCGCCTTTCGTCCATGTACATCTCCTCCATGTCCTCGTACCCCTGTGAGATCACCTCCCGCATCTCCTGCCCAGCGGCCAGCTCCACCTGTGGCGTCTTTGCCCAGCCCACCAGTCTCCAGACCACCTGCGCCCCTGTCCCCCCCACCAAGTCTGCCTGTTTCTCAGGCTTCAGCTCCCCCTGTCTCTCCAGGCCTGCCGGCCAGCCTGCTGGAGAGTGAATCGCCCAGCCCAGGTGTTAGCAAGCAGGAGCCTGCTTCCCTTCCAGATGCCCCTACTGCACCCCTGCCTAAGAGTCCAGTTCAGTTTAAAGGTAAGACATGAACATATTCGAGAATAATGCTGATACCAAACAATTGATACTGTGCCTCACTCTAA
>JBBPDH010000037.1:8291117-8301415 GCA_037974565.1 Clupeocharax schoutedeni
TTTAAAATAGGCCTCTTGGTTACCTAGTTTAGTTTTCTGTTAATTTATGTTGTAATTTATGTTGCACGTAGCACCTTAGTCCTGGAGGAACGTTGTTTCTTTTCACTGTGTACTAACTGTATATGGTTGAAATGACAATAAAGCCCTTTGAACTTAAACTTGAACTTGAACTTCAGAATCAGGATTCACCATTCAGTCAGCGTTTTTGATTCCTATCAAACCAACCCACCAACCAGGCCATCTCTCTCTCTCTCCCCGTCTCTCTCATTTTAATTCTCTCTCTTTATCTTTCAGTCTCTCTCTACCCTCTCACTCTATCTCTCTCACTTTACTGCAGTCTCTCTCTTCCTCAATCCCTCATTCTCTGTCCATCTCTCATGCTCTCCCACTCTTCCCACTTTTTCTCCTCTCTCTCTCACACACATGATGACTAAGGTACATAACACACATTGTTATAAACTACATTACACTGGCGTATAATGCTTTTCAGTGCAGACCATGCATATTGTCAATATGTCCAGAAGAAAAAAGGCATAATTCGTCTCGTTTAGTTCATTTTAGTGCAGTGTGGGAATCAGTGCAAAACTGTTTTCATAGTTTGTCATAGTACTCCTCAAAGGTGCCACTACTGTTTGTTTTGTTTGTTTATTTTAGCTGTGTCGCCCACTCTTACATACTCCGCGTCTTTCTGTCCATGTGAAGAACTTCCCACATGCAGCCTACACACAGCTCTCTCCTGCTGAAATATTCATACGAACTAAAGTAAAAGCACAAAAGCAGTGAAAGTGTGTGCGTACACAGACACGCGGACAAATTCAAGGCTCAGAGCTCCAAATCGGCTGGTGATGACGTTAATATTGATTTTGAACGGTCAGAAGGTCTTCATCTCAGAGTCAGAAGCCCGAGTGAAAACACAGTCTAACAGGATCATTCTTCATTGGATGGTTATTGCTCCTAGCAAGAGTCGCTTTAGGCTACAAAATTATTCATAAACACGAGTGTAATGCATGTATGTGTGTGTGTGTGTGTGTGTGTGTTTCAGTTGGGGACTGTGCAAGTGTGTGTGAGAACACAGGGCTGACCTCTCTCACAAACAGCTGCATTCTCAAGGGGGTATGCACTGGTCGCCGAGTCCTCTCTGAACTCACTGCAGCACTCATGCTACTGTGGGTGGGGGTGTGTGCGCGTGTGCATAAAAAGGGGTGAGTCAGTAACGCACAGTTCATAGTAATGAGTGAGAGTGTGAGTGAGTGAGAGAGAGAGAGAGAGAGGGAGAGAGAGAGAGAGAGAGAGAAAATTAATGTGTTCAAAATGCATAGTTTTAACCAATTAAGGAGAAGTTCTGTGAAAAGAGGTGTATTGAAACATAACGAATATGAACTTTTGTCGAGTAGCCCAACTTCATTTGTCCCCCTGCATTCCAAAACATAGCCATTTAGCTGATGCTAACCTCAAGGCTCTACTAGGCTGATAATGCTAGTGCTAGGGACAGTTTATACAGACAGTACATTCATGGCATGATAAGTCGACGGACGATCCTGAATGAAGCTACAGCTGATTAGTCACACAAATACTCCCATTGGTTGTAAACTAGAGTTGGTGCAGGAGTCGACAAATCCACGGACCTCATTTTGCAATCTGTTGCCCTATCCTACCTATTCGTTCATGCTCATCAGTTCAATACACCCCGGGTCTATTTCACACCGAACTCCTTTAACACATCAGATCCACAGTAATTATGAAGTCCTCCGTGAGCTGAACAGATGAGGTCTGAGAATAGAATGCTTCAAGCAGTGTATGGTTAATAAAACCAAATTGATTAACCATAGAATAGTCTAGCTCAGAGACCATCTATTCCATCAGGAACCTTATATTCCACCAATTTAATTTCTAGTGTACATAAACTAGGCTACCTGCCAGTACAAAATGTACAGTACAAAGCATTATCCAACCAATCTATCAAACGAACCTCTCACGCTAATTGCAGTAAATAATCACATTTTATGTTTATGCCTTTAAAGGGATTTTCATATTCTTAAACAAAAGTTAGATGGACTCACTCAAAAAGGTACACTACATGGACAAATGTATTGGGACACACCTGTTTTTCAGGGTTTGGTCTAGGCCCCTTACTTTCAGTGAAGGCCAGTCTTAATGCTTCAGTATGTCAAGACATTCAACGCCTTGCTTTCAACTTTGTGGACACAGTTTGAGGAAGAACCTTTTCTATTCCAGCATGACTGTGTCCCAGTGTACAAAGCAAACTCCATAATGACATGGCTGGATGTTTTCAGTGTGGAAGAACTTTACTGGCCGCACAGAGCCCTGACCTCAACCCCATCTAGCACCTTTGGAATGAACTGGAACGGAGATTGTGAACCAGACCTTCTTGTCCAACATCAGTGTCTGACCTCATAAATGCTCTACAGAATAAATGGAGCACAAATTCCCACGGAAACTCCAACATCTTATGGAAAGCCTTCCATGAAGAGTGCAAGTTGTTATTGCTGCAAAGGGAGACCAACTTCATATATTTAAATGCAATGTCATTAAAATCCCTGTTGGTATAATGGTCCCAATACTTTTGTCCAGATAGTGCACCTTGTTGCAAAATGTTGGTTTTCGCATTCTCCAAACGTACATGTTTAGTGTAGATGCCTGAGCAAGCCGGCCCACAAGCAAGCTGTCCTCACAACCATTAGACAAGCTGTGCATGCTGTGCCAGCAGTGAGGGAGTGTTTTCCCTCCACCAGCGAATTGTTCTGCAAACCTTCACTCCAAACAAATCTAGTCACCTACTCTAACCGAGTACACCTGATGTGATACTGCCTTCATCCTAGTGCGCATCCTACCAACATCCACCTCCCCCACCAAACACACACACACACACACACAACCTTGCAGTGCTTTCTGAATCAGATCTGACAGCGCTATGCTTCTACACCTGGACTCAGACTGACACCACTGTAGTGTCCAGCTCACAGAATCACTTTCAGTATCGCTTCCATTCTGCCCCGCTGCATTACCTGCATATGCATCTCAGCATTTCCTGGCCTATAAGAAGATAAATTGCACTGTCTGGTCTAAAAATATATGAGGCAGCTCCTCTGCAAATGGCTTTGCTCAGCCAAGCAACTCTCCCAAGACTGTGCTGGGACAAGCCGAGTGGAAAGAATACAAGGGTCTAAAAGGAGGACTGGCAGGAAAGTGAGGAGTCAGAAAACTGTGCTTCAGTGTGTGTGTGTGTGTGTGTGTGTGTGTGTGTGTGTGTGTGTGTGTTTCTCTTTGGTTCCTTTAGGCACAGTCATGCTGTGCAGCTACAGGCCTACACCTGTAAAGGATGCACTCCTACAAACTGAACCTTCACACCCTGCTAATCTTCTGAGAAATGAATCCTTTGGGCCACTGAGCTGACCCAGATTTCCCAGCAGAGCAACCGAGACAAGATCTTGTCCTTGATAATGCTGGACAGCCACTGCAGAAAGATACAGGCACAATCTGCCCCAGTGGCTTCTCTGGAATTCCATGCATGGAATAAATAAAATGAGCAATTCCCATCACCATATGGCAGTTAGGCTCAGACTAAGCTCAGCCTGTCTCTGGAAAACTGGCCCTATTTGAGGAAAAACCTATTAGGAGGTATAATTTGGATCAATGCCACAGAGCAGGAGAGCCCAACCATACTCCTGGAAAAGTCACACCTGATCCAGTTAAGACCTTCAAGAGCATGTGAATACTATAAATGTACAACAGAAATGTCAACAGAAAAAATGAATTCTTCATGCCTGGCCTAAAGAATTAGAACTGTATTATTGCATATTTGTTCAGTAGTTTATATATGTATTCATCACTGTTCTAAATAAAACATTTGATCATAACACCCAAAGAAAATGACCTCTGTCTGGAGGATGAGACAGATCCTAAGAAGTTAGGATTTTTGTTTATGAATGGTCATGCCCAGGTAATGTAAACAATTGCACAGCTCTCATTTTCTGAAAAACTGAAGCAAGTTAAGTACATAAATAGCTAACTTTAACCTTAAATGGTCTAATGTTGCATTCTGAATTGAAAGAGGAAACCTCCAGCAATGAGGCGGAAGCACTACGTTCACTATTGAGCAGAAATGTTGGCTCTACATTTGGGAAACCAGGCAGAAAATTACAATGTGTTGCTAAAAAAAACCCAAAAAAACATTTATGTCGTAATTAGAGATATTGAAAATGTATCCCAAACTCACAAACTACAATGATAAATCAAAATGAATGAAAATATAAATGGAACTAAACTCTCCAGAGATCACCAGGATGAGACTTGGTCATAGGAGAACCAAATATGATTCAAACTTTCCAGTAAGTGATTTTGGTTCAGGTTTAAGACTTAAAGGTTCTTTGTGAAACCAAAAGCGGTTCTTCTACAGCATCACAGCAAGAAAACTATTTTTATACCACTATTTTAAAGAATGCAGCCCCAGATTGCTAACTTACTAATGTTGTGTGAAGATATTAAGCAGAAATGCTGCATTTCCTGCACTCTGAGAAGCTGAAGACACCAATTCAACCCCAGACACTCTCCCAGCAATTACTAATTGCACTAAAAGATGCTGGATCAAAAGCAAAATGACAGTTCTGCAGCAGCGCAGAGTCTGAATAGATCATAAAACCTGCCAAACTTTCAGAAATTAATAGCGCTTCTATTGATTTATGATGTCTCCGAAATAAAACCTACGCTGCAGCAGTCACATCGATCCAGCAATTCACAGACATCACAGGAAAGAGCAGGTTGTCTCTCTGCTTCATCCTCTCTGAAGAATCTGACCTTTTCTGAATCCTAGCAAGTTTTTTTTTTTAAATAAACATAATTCAAACACACAACCTCACACATACATCAACTCACTCTCTGGTTGCAACCAGCAAAAAAAGGGAAAAAAATGCCATTCATCTGGATGGGGGGTTGAGGGGGTGAATAAAGGTGGTTAGCTTGGGGTCAGGTTACAGTTACAGAGGAATTTATAAGGTATGTGGCTATTGTGGGGCCCCTGTCCATTCATCAAGAGATGAGCACCCTGCAGGGCATGACAGGTGTAGCACTTGATGTGCCTCAATAATGGCTGCAAGGCTTGAGTTTCACAGAATTCTGCAAACTTAGGGACCTTGAATGCATTTAGTCCACCTCTCGGTAGATTCAGCACAGATATATCCCACAGACATTCTTTTCCAATGGTCTGTTTTAAAAGAATCCTCCCTGCTTCCCTCCCTGGGGTTTCCAGTGTTTCTGAAAGAATCCCCTTCCACCCTGGAATTGTGAAACAGCTTCAACATTGCAGAGCAAAGGAATCATTGTCGCATTTCTTCACTGCATATCGACATATCGTCCGGCGGCACCAGGGCCAAATGAGGAAAAACCTACCGCTCCCTTGCCCTATGTCACGATTACATAAAAGATCCTCAGGGCAGAGAAACAAGTGAAAATCAATCTGATTTAATTAGAGTTGATTGAATGTAATTGCAGGACATTAGGCCTTTTCCAGCAGGCAGTATCGGTAAACCAATACTGTAGAATTTGGTAGCGAAACTGACTGGCTGAAGCTAAGAGGGCCAGCTGATGCAGAGATGGGTGATTACGCAGGATACAATGGCTTCTAATGGTCCGGACTGTCGTCTCTCACAGCTACAGAAACCACATTGGTGATGTGACATCTGTAACCGCTCATAAACCACTTTAAAATGGAAGCTTATCTGGTGAAACAAAACGCTACACAAAACACATGCACACGAAGCTGAAGGGGGATTTTGGCATGCTAAAACTAAAACTAGCATGGGGTCTAGTCTCAGACAGATAGGAGTGAAAAAATAATATGATCTAAGTAGCCAACTAGTTAGATGAACCAGATAAGCATGAGTGCACAGTGGAACGTGCAGCATGTGCAAAGAGATTATCCAGCACAGGCTCTTAGGTATCAGACACTCTTAAACTTGCATATGGATGGATGGATGGATGGATGGATGGAGGGATGGATAGGGGCAAGGATGTGTGGGTGGACAGATCATCAATAGTCTAAAATGTCCATTTATCATACATCATACACATCACGGCACACAATGTGAACAGCACGAAATTCTTCTCTGCATTTAACCCATTCAGCAAGTGAAGCACTATGTGGGGAAGGTACCTGGCTCAGTTGTGCCTCTAGCAGTGTTGGGATTCACACCCATGACCTTCTAATCACACGGGCAACTCCAGCATCATAGATTTTTTTTTTTCTATTGATCTCCAGTCCACCCATATATCTACTCATCCATCCACCTATCCATATTAAGAGCGTCTGATTATCTATGCTGGATCATCTCTATGCGTTCCCCATTTAACTCGTGCTTATCCCGAGCTATCTAGTCAGGTGATCTTTTTTTTTTATTCCCTCCTGTCTCTGGCACACTGATTTCAGCTTCATTAGCACACCGAAATCCCCCCACAGCACCTGGAGGACACGGTGGACCCTGGCACGGTGACGCTAACGCAGCGGACCGAGCCACGCTTAGTCACATTTAAGACACTTTTCTCACAAAAAAAGAGGTCCACAGAAGTATAAACCGCGAGAGCTCAGGTGTTTTTAAAAGCCGCGACTGCGGTTGGCAGACTTACTCGTTGGTTCTTCGCGTTGTTCATGCTGTCAGTTGTCTGGAAGAGCTCCTAAATCTCCAGAATCTCTCAGAGCCGCACTCAACTCCGGGACGTCTTCAGACTGAGAGACTGCCGCCGGAGCGCTCGGTGAGATGGACATACCGAGCACGAGTCCACGGAGTGTGTGTGTGTGTGTGTGTGTGTGTGTGAGAGAGAGAGAGAGAGGGATGCACTTAGCCAAGCCCACCACAGCTACTCAGTGACTCTTCACCGCAGTAGGGCTCACATGAGGAGGCGTGCGTGTGTGTACGTGTGGGTGAGAGCGAGCGAGCGAGCGAGCTAGTGAGCGTGCGTGTGTGTGTGTTGAGTGTGTCTATTTCCAATCTTAAACACTAGCCTGCGGGGGAGTTTTACAAACTGACCTATGGTGACAAGACGGTTATGGCTACAGGCTGTTAGTGTGTGTGTGTGTGTGTGTGTGTGTGTGTGTGTGTTTAAACTCATACATTCAGACACACATAGGCTACAAATGACCAACTTAAACTGATATTTCACTCTGTATTAGTGTAAGAAGGACCAGTGGGAGAATAATAAACTATTATGCTATTATGATCATGCAAACAGGCAACTAATCATTGCAGATACACCAAAAGATATATAGCAAAAAGTATATATTTATTTATTTTATTTTTTTTGCCATTTTTCTTTAAATCAAGTAGTTGCCAGTTCAGTCTAGGAATCATGCCAGCATATGCACTCCAGATTTGTGTTTCCTTTTAGGCCTGAGAGAATAGAAGATTCATGTGATTAAGCCTAAAACCAAACGAATGAAAATAAAACAATAACTCTAAAGCAGATCAGATGCTCAACTCCTTCCTGACTTATCACCACCGTCAGAATATTGATGCTGATAAACTTGATGCTGTTTACCTTTTTTGAGCTTATGCTTTTCAAAAGCCACTCAGATATTTGTATTTAAAGATGGCATGAATGATGACGTGCAGCAATCGATTTCTATGAGGTTGCTTTTGATGTCGGCAGCCTTTTTGGTGCATTCTCTCTATTGATTGCCTCTGATCTGGTTTAATCACAGGCCCACCTGTCTGGTCTTCTGATCAGGGGGGCATCTGGAGACCGGAGGCTGCCAGGGAGCTGACAGACTTGCACCCAGATTAAGATGCTTCTGATGGTCTCCGCCAGGAGGAACAGCAGGCACCATTCAGCCTGGTGGAAAACACGGGCGCGGGCCAATATTCGAGGGATGAATTCAAAATGGCTTTGTGTAGGGATCCAATACATGGTGTTAAGGCGGGTTATTATTAAATTGCAGTATTGTGAGAAGTTGTAATAAAAGGTGTGAAAAGGAAAGAATGAGGACCCATCAACCCGTAACTGAAGGTCTACAGTTGCGTTTTTGGACGTTTGTGTGTCTTGTTTGCGCTTTTGTGATCGAATTTGCAACATGGGAGGTAAGAGCGAGAGGAAAGGAGCAGAGGATGAAGAAGGTGGGCAGAATAGAAGAGTGTGGGTGAGAGAGGGCATGAGGGGCAGTAGAGGGAGATGGGAAAAAAAAAACGTAAGAGGAGAATACAGTTCTTTCCACAAATCGAAGGAGAAGACAGGGGAGTTTACAAAGACAGATTAAACCTGAGAGGGGAGCGAATCGAGCGGTGGGAACCAGTGGGCCGAGTTGGCGAGGCTTCACACGTTTGCAGTTTTGAAAACAGTCACACAATTCTAAATATTCCTACAGCCTGTTCACTCTGAGCTACTGTAAAAACATATCTACACGTACGGGGTGGCTGTGTAAGAATCCTTCCCAACTGGCACAGTAACAGGATCCGTTTGTGAACAGCTGCTCTTCTACACTGTTACATATAGCTGGGAGTGGGGGGTGCGAAAAGGGCCATGAGAGAGAAAGAGGGATCCTCGGTATTTGTGCAGATGTATGGTACACTTTACAAAAAGGTGCCAAACAGTTCTCTGGAGTGATGCCACCTTCCCTAAAAAAAAAAAAACTGTTAATGCAGTTTAAGTGATTCAAGGAAGCAAAAGTGGTTCTCCTAAGACACTGCTACTGCTTTATTCACCAAGTTCTGACATTAGCTGGGTGCTACTTTAGGCCTGTGTTTAAATAATATCATATAAATGTATTAAAAAAACTAATCAAATCTATGGCAGTGACTCACCGGCTGACCATCCTTTATAGCGAAAGGCCTATTCCATATTATCAACCCACTGGAACTGGCACTGCCATTGGTATTTGACCTTTGTGCCCTTTCTTACAACCTCTGTCTGCTATTTCCATGCTGCTTACTCCCTCACTGGGGAAAAAAAAACCGCTATATTCCAAACAAACAAAATCTTGTTTCCTATCAGAAAGCAGCCCGTCTGAGGACTCCTTCCTTCCTTCATATACACATCAGATTCAAAACTGGGCCTCCTCCTGTTTGACATTCCGTCGCGTCACAAAAAAATCAGAAGAATTGCATTGTTTTTGTTGCCTAATGCTTTTAAATCTTATCCGAGTGAATCGTGTAATTGACTTTTAACCTGGGAGGGGCAGAACAAAAATGTGTCTAATGTTTTCCACTACTTGTAGCAGATGGTGGCAGATTTGGGTCGTGAGCACCACAACTAAAGGCATTCAAAACTAAATCACTCGACGGAACATTAGTCCTGCTTGTTAAACCACTCAGATTAGGTTACAGAGAAATTCCCAACAGGAGAATGTAAGAGCATTTTTTAGTTCACAGGATACTTCACATTTTACCTGAGCGAAAGGCCTAGTTTGGCTGTAAGTATCACCAAGGTCTTGCAAGAATAAGGGTTTTTAGCACAGTGCATATCACATAGTAGAGCTGGGGTAGTAGAACAGAGCATGAGCGAAACTGATACCACCAGCTGATAATGGTGTGCTTCAATCAATGTGTTCTGTAAAAGCCTTAGGGGGGAGGAACTGATTTTTGCTTTACAAAAAAACAAACAAACCAACACAACCCATGACAGGGATGATTCAAATCAATCAGGCAGACCTTAACACCAGCTATAGCAACAAACACGCAGACCTCAAGCTTATATAAAACCATCTGCTAAGACTACGACTGATCAAAAGCTAGATTTTAGGCTTCATTCAGGAATTTAGCTCATGATCTGCTTAAGCTGGTTAATGTGGGAAGTGGATCTCTATAATGTACAGAAACAAATATGGAGCTATTGGAAAATTAAAACAGATTTCAATGTAACAGAAGACTGCAGTTACTATATGCTATCCAAAGAAAGAGTTAAGCTATGAAGTCAATAACAGCTCAGCCCTCCTGCTCATCCATCCAGAGCCAATGAGAGTTATGCTGCCACTTTATCCAGCAGCACAGTAAGCTGGCTTAACCTACAGATTTCCCTGTGATGACAAGATTACACACCCGTGCAACTTGTTTGCCGAAGAGAACCTCTTTCTCTTGGCAGAAGACGGCATGCGTTATTTAAAGCAGCGATTTATCGACAAACTTTTATGGACATCAAACTGGGTCATGAGCCTAGTTTCAGCCGAGAGGAATAAACAAAAGTAGATGCTACGATCAGCATTTTTGGGGGCGATCACCAATCACCAAGATCGTGATCTGCCGATCACTGCCGATCACGGAATGGCAGGGGAATGGGAATCTTTTATCTATAATCTA
>JBBPDH010000037.1:8307392-8319993 GCA_037974565.1 Clupeocharax schoutedeni
CTGACCTCAACCCCATCCAACACCTTTGGGATGAACTGGAACGGAGATTATGAGCCAGACCTTCTTGTCCAACATCAGTGCCTGAATTGCTCTACAGAATAAATGGACACAAATTCCCACAGAAACTCCAAAACCTTGTTGAAAGTCTTCCAAGTTATAGCTGTAAAGGGGGACAAACTCCATATTAAAGTTTATGAATGTATAGTCCCTGTTGGTGTAATAGTCAGGGGTCCCAGTACATTTGTCCATATAGTGTATGCTTAAGGTACACATTTATAAGTTCAGTTTGTGGAAAAGATGATATAGCTGTGTCATGTATATGTGAGTGTGTGAAATGATCATTATGTTATGGAAGCAGATATGCCGGGTTAAAAGGTGACAGGATGAGGACACAGCTGGAGGCTTTCCCGCTGAGGGTGTTTACTGAAGAATATAGGGAAATGCAGATTTCCTGAATTTGGACTCCCAACTCTAGAGAACAAACTTTTGTCATTAACTAAAACAGCTGCATGCAGAAACAATACAGTGACACTTATTCCAGTACCTACAGATTTAAAGCCACCATAAAATGTCCTCATTAGTGGTCATTTTACCTTTAGATACAAAAATACCTGAAGGCGTAACTCCTAGAGGGTCATTCTGGCCTACAACTACCAAATATAAATATCCCTCAGTCAGGCAGAATCCCTGTGAAGGCAACAATCTCATTGTTTCATTGCTTTAAATAAGAGTCCTTGTTAAATAGCACTGGTATAATTTTTCCAAAAATATGTTAAACAAGTACAACCAAAAAAAGGATTAGTAACCATTTCCTAGTCTTTAAACTGTTAAATCTTGCACTAGAGGCGATTGCACAGGAACTACAGGAGGGTAGCAGGCACATTTGCAGCTGTAGCAATGGTTAAATTTTTCATTTTGGTCGGACTGGCCCATTTTACACTTTAAATTACCTTAATTTTAGCGTTAATTTCAAGGAAATTAAGGACAATTAAGGGACAAAAGTGCACAGCTTAAGGCTGATTAAGGGTTTTTTTCCCCACCTGAATTTTCCCCTACTGAATTTACCCCTCCCTTTTTCAAATGTACCCCTTAAATAATAGACCCTCCTGAATTAATGCCTTATGTTTAAGACTAAGAGGTTTCACACTCATGCCTAAAATCCACTTTTAAGGTAAAATGAAGGGATCGGTTCACAAACTAACAGCCATTTAATTAAAATGAAGGGGTTTGGCGTATTTTCAGGGGCAAATTAAGACAAATTAAGGCACATTTTAAGTAGACTGTGTTTTGTACCATCCTGTAAGTCATAGCCAGATAAATCATTGCTCTTCACTCCTCATGTGATGAAGAAGCAGCTTCACCAACGAGTCCAAGAGAGCAATCGATTAAGTAAAAAAAATCCTGCAAGTAAGCGATGTGTATGGCTAGACATATGGAAGTATAGGAAGTGGAGAGTGACATCATTCCAGCCAAGAGCTGGGAGTCACACTCGCTCTTCTCAACCACTTCCTGTTCCCATCACCCATCTCGCTCAGCTGGGAATTGAGGCATTCCAGCAACAAAAGGCCGCGGACAAACTGAGTTCTGTGCGAGAGACAGGAGCATCGTAAAACAGACGAAGACAGAAAGCTTCTGTTCCGAGAGAGACTTGTTCAAACTTGAACAGATCAACTAGAACAGCAGTGTAAACTCTCCCTACACGATCGAAAAACCACAGGCTCTCATCTCTACAGCGCGGAGCAGTAAATTACCCTGTTTTTAAGACTAGCTGCGCAATTTCATCCTTCATTATGCCTCGAGAGCAAAAAAAGACATGACAATAACATGCAATAACACTGAGCTACAATAAAGAGCGATTCAAGCTCATGCCACTGCCTGATTCGCCCTGTGAAATGATTTAAAACGGGTTTATTTATTCGATAGCCACAGATCCGCAGCTGATATGAGCATAAAGATTCTACCAGGGCTGCAAACAGACACTGCAAGCCTGCACAAAGAGATCCATTTTATGAAGCAAGTTTGAAGGGGCGGTGAGGATGACTGGATGATTTCATTAAGCCAAGACGTCTCCATAAAAAAGAAACACTGAGAAAATTCATCCTGATACAACAGCAAACAAAAGCGAGGAAAATGATGACATTCATCAAGCAAGTTTAGGATCAGGGTTGTTTTTCTCTTTCCCTAAAATTGTTTTCTTACAGAAATCCTAACTCTAACTAGGACTGGATCATAGCTGACTGATTTCTGAACACGTCTGTAAACTCGTGATGGCTACAGTCTAATGCGACAGCCAAAAGAAAAGAAGGATTTCGGTGATCATGAGTGTTGTGCTCCTTCTGATTGGAATAAGGCACTTTAAAACGTACAAATCTCTTTGGATCCGTTCAAATTTTATTCTGAAGGACCTGGAGACGAAGCTAACTTGTAATTATTATTCAATTTTGTTTATTCAATTGCTTTGTTTGTTCATAGTTGTTTGTTTTTTATTCTATCTGGGTTGGGATGTTGCCACTTGGCCAGGACGCCCCTATAAAAAAGATCAATGGTAAAATAAAAATAAAACGAGCAGTCAGTATGGACCTTGCACCAGCATAAATGTCCTCTAACCCCAGGCCGGCGTCCTCTCAATGTTGGACAGATGTAGGATCGTGGAGTGGGTGTTTGCAAACAGAGAGACAGCCAGACTGACCACCTGGCTGCTTGGTGTGGAGAACAGGCGGAGGGCGACACCCGGGCGCAGTGAAGTGTGATCTCAGTGTGAGCTGTGAAAGCAGAGGTGATGGGCCAATTCTGCCCCCCCCCGTCCGTCCGTCCGTCCCAGAACCCCATGGAGTGGAATAGCAGACGCTCAAGCTCACAATCGGAGAGGCTTTCAGAGACACTTCATTACTACATTACTATCATCCAGGGGACCACAGCTTCTCAGCCAGACAATTGGAGACTGGGCAGCAATTCATTTTTATTTTACATTTCAAAGGAGCAAATCAAAACCTCACACTATCATCACTCTGCACCAAACCAAAAGGAAACATCTTGGCAAGCTGCAACACCAACACCAGTGTGTTGTGTTCACACTGCCGTTCTCACCAATTCTGTCACTGTATTTCAAAGCCTGAAAAGTCTTACACAAGCACTGAACACTCAGTTTAATTTATACGATTATCAGCCAAAAAGGCAAACACTGATCTAAAACAATGGTTTCTAAATTTTTTTAAGACCAAAGTCTTTACAGAGGAGCAATTGAACACGTACACATACTCAGACTCCTTCCCAGGGGACCTTGTTTGGTTCCATATGCTGGGCTGCAGCTGCAGACCCTTCCAGAGGCACACATTAAGCACTGCTGATTTCTAAATGCTTAAACTCTAATGATTTCTTATACACCAGAGCACCCCACTGCTCCTTGGTCCCTGACTCGGCAGCTAAAGTGCAGCTAAATTCATCCAGATGTTAATATGCTTTCCCACAGAAGGGTTAAAGTCCCCAAGTGCACTACCACATCAGACAGCTGCCATGGAGAAGCCCACAGAAAATATCTCACACCCACTGGTTTAATTGGCTGGTAAAAACGCCTTTGTTTCACTTAATTTAAGGCAGTATACCATAAAAAATCATATATACATAATTGTCTATATGTGTATATATTATATATATAGGACACAAGAGTCTGAACAGAAATCGGATTTTTACCTGCAGGCTCAGAGCAATCTGTCGGATGTACATCATGTTCAAGTCCTCTAAAATCCGTAGTTTCTCCTCCATGTCCACGAGCTTGTCTATCGGCATCATTCGGGAAAGTTTTTCTTATAAACGTTGTGTTCTCCTCCTCTTCTCTTTCAGTCGCGGAGAGGAGGATTGAGAGTCATAAATAAGATCATCGGCGGCTGCTCCACTTCATGAATCACCTGAGAGGGAAAACCCAAACCTATCCCCCTGTCTGAGCTCCTCCTCTCCGAAAACGTGTTTAAAAAGGTTTCACTTGCAGTCGCTCGTGTTTTTTTTTTTCGTTTAAAGCCCGTTTGCCGTGTTTTCCGTGAAACAGAAAGAAAACCACGAATTCAATCCAAAACAACGCCTTTGTCAGAGAGCGACGATATCAGGCAGATAAAATCATTCTAAAAAAGTTTATGCACGACAGCCCGAAGGGACGGGGAGTTTCAATCCGTGTCCCAGACGGTGCGGAGTATGAGAACGGCTCGGTTAAAAAGCCACTTTCCCTCTTCTTGGCGTCCTTCAGCCCCGGGACAGTGCGTGGTCTGTGTTTGCTGGGATGGCAGAGTCCCAGTATAAAAAAAGGAGGGGGGAGTTACAGCACGCGCCTCCTCAGCTTTCAACAATGAATTAAACAAACCAACAACTGAACTGAAAAAGTCCAAATAAAGAGCACACATACACACCACCGACACACCTCCCCCGAACGACTCAGACTTTAATTACCTCTGTGAATACCCGTCTATTTATTACACTGCACATTCTATGTCCCGCTCCTGCTATTTTTGCATCATTATATTTATTGCTGATCTGCATTTTTGCACACAATTCTCTACTGCTAGAATACAATACCTTTCGAAATACAGTATTCGTTCAGACAGTAGCTACTGTCAACTGAGGTAAATGTTGTCTTGTCCAGTTGGTTTGTTGGTCTCGTATTTTTCATCCTCCCTTTTGTCCACTCTGCACTTCTGGTCTTGTGGTGTTTCTGTTCTGTTCTGCTGTTGCCCCACAGTTCTGGAGGTACGTTGTTTTTTCATTTCCCAATGTACTCCGTGTATATGGTAGAAATGACAATAAAACCTACTTGACTTGAAAATAGCTTTGCTTCTGAGTGGGGAAATCAAAATTAGAGTATTGCAGAGAAAAGAAGGGAGGGAAAGAACAAGACACTTGAGAAAAAATTACTGATATGAAGGACTAAGAAGAAAAAGTTTGATTATTAAAAGGAACTACAAACAGCAAATATCATCGATTCAGATGTTTGTCTCTGAGAACAAAATAACATCTTTACATTACATTACATTCATTCCATTGACACATTTTCCAAAAGCGACTTACAAGGAACACTTAAGTTTCAGGACAGTGTGAGAACCTGAGGAGGGTTCTAAGTGAAGAGTATGTAAAAAGAGTTGGGCAAGAAGACAGATCAGGAGAGGAGATGCTCTCTGAATGGGTGAGTCTTCAGAAGCTCATTCAGGCAGCTCATTCCCTCAGGTTAAACAACGTTCTAAGCTGTTTTGACAAAGAACACTTCTTATCTGGCTTTTATGATGTTATCACATGTTGTATTATTGAACAAATTAAGATAAAAGTAAGGAAAGCCTATTGCATTAACTGAACCCTCCCTGAGCAATGAGCTTTAACTGGAGGAAACAAAGAAGCCATCTGTACTTCACACAGTGAACTGTACTGGCCCCAGACTAGCAACTGAAGATCATTTCAGTCATTAACAAGAATCAGACAAACCCAGCACACAGTGGTGAAATCATTTTCAAATGTTTCAAATGCAAATCCGTCTTTGCGAGGTCAGTATTGTCCAATGTATTTTTGATGAAATGGGTAAAACATGCCAGCAGCTGGGATCAATCTTTCTTTTCCCTTGAATTATTGAAACAGGGCATAATTAAGCCTCATACAGACAGTCTGGACGTTTTGGGGGATCCTCTATTTGACAAGAAGACTTCAACTTGAAGATACATTCACAAACATCTCAGCAGATCATTTCCACTCATGGTTTGTCCATGATTCTTCATCTATTAGGTTGAGCCTAATGTGTTACAGTCTTTCTCAATTCTGATACTCGCATGATGTAAAGAAAACAAGAATAACTGCACCACAAACATCCTGAAAGCCACACAATCACGACTAATTTAAAAGACAGAAAGGTCCTCCAGATTTCTGTCAAACAGAGGCTGACAATTAATCCAGTAAGGCTTCACCGCTGGAGTCCAGCGCAAACACTGTTAAAACATGAGCTGGCTCCTTCCACAGATACCTCACGTAGTGTGCACAAATAACCACAAATCACATGCACTTCAGGATTCCTGACAAACTGCCTGTCGGTCTTAAGCATAACACTTGGACCATTTTTTACATGTTCAGGGCAATGTAGGCCAAATAAGACACGACGTGGATGAATTACAAGCAAAGGAAAACAATGCAGACCTATCGGTTCAGCCCCTGTCCCCAGAGTAGACTTCATAACGCCGAAAGCACAACAAGCTGGGAACACTAAGAAGAGATTTATTGTTCTCCAGGACGCTGTAAAAGATGGAAAGAAAAATAACCTGAGGAGGACCCAGGCAGAGTGGTATTCACTATTTGTAAAAAATAAAACCCCAGAAGGGGGTCTCAGTCAACTCCAGGGTTCGTGAAACCCAAGTGACCATCTGGGACTGCGAAGGAGGTTCTGCATTCTTCTGAATATCAATCCAAGACAGTTATGTTGAGCCATTGTTGTCCGTGAAATAAGCTCATTCATGGAATATGGGTGAACTGGGCCAAATCAGAGCATTATGCCTGAATCAATGAAAAAACATACATTCAATTTTCATCAGTTGATTTGAATAAAGACCTGAATTTCTTCTGAAATCAAGAACTAGTCCCCCTTTTGATGCAATCACAGAGTCTACTCGTCTGAGAAGGCTTGAAAACATTGCTGTGAGGCTCTGAACACCTTCAGCCACTGAAGCATTAGGTACATTAGCCACTGAAGGTCAGGTACTGATGTCAGATGATTAGTTCTGGATCGCAAATGGCACTCCAACTCATCTAAAAAGGTATACATAGTTCCATTGGTTCTCAGTTCCATTGGGGCTTCATACACTGCTAGCTGATGTGCATCATTGGGGGCTCATGAGTGGCTATCCTGAGTTTTTCTTATTCTACTACTTTTTATAAAGCTGTGTGTGAGGAAGTGAACACCTGTGTCAGTAATGGGTTGCATCCTAAAGTAGACACTGTTGCCTTTAAACATATACCTGTAATGCAATAATAGCATAATTCATTTTATAGGATGAGTTGAACATTATAATAATTACACTAAGTTAATAATTATAAACCACCTCTGTTTGGTTATTAAATATACACATCATGTAAAAGGCAGCTAACAAAAATGAGGATTTGCTAACATACAAGTGTAGCAGGATACAAAAGTGTCTATGCCATCCGGCCTAAATACAAAGATAAGTAGAAACAAAAACGGCTTGAATGCCACGCAGTCTCGAAAATAACCTTTTGAGAATGAAGAACGGTGCAAAACAGCTATTATCCTAATTGAAGGGTATGTGAGAAGGCCGCCCCTTGCTGCACAGCACTTCGTAACGCGGTATCTGCTCTCCTTACTGACAGAACAAATGAGCTGTTTAGAGTTGTTGTGTCACCTTGTCACTCTGCCAGCTGATGTCTTCCCAGACAACAAAATGAGAAGACTGGAAGTTACCAATCATGAGGCATGTTTAAGGAATAGGCTCACTGTGAATCAGAGTCTCTGGCTGGTTGTCATGTTCTGAGCTCATCTCATGAGTTCCATTATAAAGCAATAAGCTCATTCTTGCGTTTTCCACCACATTAATCCCATTGCATAACAGGATCCCAGAGTGCTGAGGTCAAGTATGATGGAGCAGCCAGAGAGTATCCGCTAATCGTCTGTTCTGGACAGTGGCTGCCAGAAGATCTTAGAGGAACCTTGAGGAACTTGATGTTTTTGAAGGTAGCTTCGTAACAGTTTACAACGGTCAGTGCACGAACAGGAGTAGGCATCATTAACAATGGTTGGCAGGCCTTTGTTCCTGAACGGATGTGGGGTAAGGGTACAGGGGGACGCTTCCTTTTAGCAATCAAGGAGGGAAGGAGGAGTAATGGTTGTTTAGGAGGCCCAGCTGATAATGGTTGGAGTTTAGGTGGCAAGTTCAAGGAATTTTTGAGGGTGGGGTAAGGAAATACCATGCTGGAAGAATAATGTGTTACATGAACACTTCACACATAGAGCAGGGTGGTTACAATGGAGGGAGAAAAGGTGTGCATTAAAATGCAATTAACTGGACACCATTGGGTGTTGTATATGTTTTATTAATTTATATATTTATTAAATATGCATTGTTACAACATCACAAATAACGTCCTACAATTACTAGGGATGGGTATCGTTTGAATTTTGGCGCTTAATTGATTCTGGTTCTTATTGATTCCCTATTTCTATTCCATAAATGTAAAAAAAAAAGCTTAAAAAAAAAAAAGGACACCTGTTTAAATAACAAAACAAGCTTTATTCAAAAAGATTTGTTAACAATAATAAATAACTGAAGAAAGTAACATTACATAATATAAATGTGTATTTGTGCTTAATTTTTTTTTTTAAACAAACCTCTCAACTAAAACAGGTCCTGGCAGATAACCACACACATCCTAGCAGATGCAGTGTTTAAGAACCGATTTACAGAATAAAACAAAAAACTACAGGTGGGCATAGATTACATTTTTTTAAGGCATGGAATCTTGGCCTTAACGGCTGAAAAGCAGCTTTATATCATTGCAATCACGGCAGTGTATATGTTCCCTAAACTGTCTTTCTCAGCTATGGCCACAGTAAATGGGTATGGTGCTCATGGGACTGCTGTGTTAAAAACACATCTGTGGAACAAACAGATGGGGCAAGGCTGGGCCCCTAACTACTACAAAGAGCCTCCGCTGCTACCCAGGCCCATCTGTAAACTGAATACCAGCCACAGGAGAGAAAGAAGAGCTGTACACACACACACACACACACACACACACACATATACACTCACACATCAAAAGATTAGGCCTCTTTTCAGGATAGGACCAGACTGACTAATCAGTTTGGGGAGAGATCACATGAACACCACAGACACCTGTATCTATGTATGACGTCAGTGTTCACTCCTGCAGGCAGGAGGATCAAAACATCTGTGTCGAAACACAGCCATTGATGACTAGAAATTCATCAGAGCTGAGAGATGAAAGGGCAATATGATGGATGGCCAGAAGATGTCTGGTTCCCTTCTCTCGCTCCCACATACAAATACACACACACACACACACACACACACACACACACACACACACACTAATTGGGAAATGAACGAAGCAGTGTGTACTCAGAACCAATGTACTCAACATTCAGGGAATGAACATTTTCTCCAACTCTGTGCTTATGAACTGAGTAACATGATCTCCATAATCATGTTTACCATTGGTCAATCTTCCCTTCAGTCCAGTTTAATGGAGCTGTTGGGCAAAAAAAGCTTGTGTTCTGTCCTTAAACAGAGTCACTCCGTCACGACATGTTTGCTTCTTTACTCTTGAACCGGCTAATAAGTAATGAGACTTTACATCACACAGCTGCTTCAGACCAAATCAATGAAATATGTGTAATTTTACATTAGCAATACATTATCTGTAATTTTACGTTAGTAATACATTATTTTTATTTGTCCATTTTGTTACTAAAAATGGCAGATGTGTCTTTCTAGCCATGATACATGATTTTCTCCATTGTTCTAGATTTTAGGATGTGATTCAGTGTCCAAAACCACAAAAGCAAGTATTCTTGACGCTCCTTAACCATCCGGTGTAGTCTGAATTGTGATCATTGGTGGGGTATTCGCTTCTGTTGCGTGTTAGTTATGTTAATTCCACCTCAAGCATAAAGCATTAAAATAGCAAATTTGACTTTTACCCCAAACTGTTCCGTTAAACGGGCGAAGGGAAGTTCTCACACATCAGGAGAGTCATTATTTAAGTGTTTGCTTTAAGGCCATCTGGGGTCTCCAGTTTTCCCCACCTGGCCCATGCTCAGCACCATGGCTAACATTCTCCACATGGTAGCTGATGCTGTGCTTCCTGCAGGCTCCTCTCTCTCCTCTGGAGACCCTCCAGCTCTCAGTCAGCTGCAGCCCGTGTGATCTGGCCCCGCTCCCATGAGTCCTCAAATGCTACAAATCAGCTCTCAATGTGCTCAAACATTCCTACTTCTCTCTCACACACAGATGCACTCAGAGAACTGTACTTCACTGGAAAACTTACACTACTTAAAACTGTTAAATGTTCCTTATTATAACCGTGGCCTCTACTGCGAACAACGAAATGTGATGGTAAAGGAGACTTTTGCTCTGCTCAAATCTTTATCCTGAACAAAAGATCTCTTGAGTCTCCTCTAGAGACCTCAATAAAGTCACAGTTTCTGCTCATATTTGCCAAGATCATACCATTCATGTTTATTTGCACTTTTAACTTTCACTCTGTTTTTGGGTAACATTATCTGTAGCTGTAGGGATGCACCGATCGCAGTTTTCTTGGCCGATTCTGATTACCGATTTTTTTGTAAGTGTGATCGGCCGATATCGATTTTTCCGATTTTTTCCACAGATAACAGAAAATTAGAGCTGCTGGGTTTCAACTTTTTTAATGTTTTGTGGTAGTTACTTTCCCTGTTTACTGGTTACTTTTATAATAGTGACATATGATAGTTGCAACCCTACTGTAATTACAAACAAAAATCTCATTTTCTTTAATATAAAGCTTTTTTTCATAAAATTTCTTTACAAATGTAAATAAATAAAATGTAATACATAAAAAAATAAATAAACCGCCAAAAAAAGATCGGCTTGAAATCAGCGATACGTGTGAGTGTTCGGGCGATCACCGATCAGGCCAAAAATCGTCCGTTTCCGATCACTGCCCGATCAATCGGTGCATCCCTAATTATGTGTTGGAATTTCAAGAGAATCAGCATTATGTCTCTTGCGCCATCAAAGAGCAGGCATTTGAGCAATAAAATCAGAAATCAATTATACTAGCACATAAAATGATGGGATGGCTGGTAGCCTAGTGGTCAGGGAGCTGCCCATGCAATCAGAAGGTCGTGGGTTTGAATCCTTAGTGCCACCACTGAGGTTCCCTTGAGCAATGTACCGTCCCCACACTCTGCTCCCCGGGCGCCCCTCATTGGTGGCTGCCCACTGCTTCACTTGGTGAATGGGTTAAATGCAGAATAAGAATTTCACACACTGTTTACTCTGTGAGCTGTGGTGTGTTCCTGTGTGACTATAAGGGGCCACTTTACCAACTCGGTGATGCCACAGTCATTTATGACCAGGGGTCTAAGAAAGACATAACAATAAGCAAGTTCACTGATCGCGTGCCCTCTGAATGTGTGTCCTCTCGCACGCCCAACTAGCTGAATTGTCTGTTAGCTGAATTGACAGTTATTATCCTCCTTCAAGCATGATAAGCTGTCTAATGAAATTGTGCTTCGTGTCATTTGGAGGTAGCATGTGCTAGACTTCACCTTCTCAGTGAAAAATGGCCAATTACAATGACATACTATAATACCTAAATGCAATGTATTTCCTAGTTTTGTGTATTTTTTTAATAAGTAGCGAGAAAAGCTATATAAATCAAATTTCCTATTTTAAAAGTGGCCTGAAAACATGAGAAAAATCATGTAAACGGGTAACTGCAGTAGCCTTTTTAGCCTTAGGACACATGAAATAAAAATAGGATACGAAATAAAACGAACACCGAACAGATTATAGGTAGCATAGCACATTTTTTTCAATCTCCAATTTATAATGAATCATTAAAGTGATCTCCATCTTTTAAACGATGGCGTGTTTTCATCTCTTCCCAGCACTGATTACACAAGCCGAGATAGGAAAGCGCTTAGAAGTCAGTAAATCGGTAACAAAAGGAATAAAACCATTCATTATTCTTTTATGACTTTGAAAAGCCCCTTTAATGAGATGCTTATTCACATTACATGCTTGAGACCCCCCTCTAGACATAGTGCAAGAGCCCCACCTTGTGGATGCATTCCCTAGCCTGTGTACAGCTGCTTTGTAGCTGCTCAAGTTTAATGAGAGGTGAGGCCTTTCCCCTGGTGCACACACACACACACACACACACACACATATACACAGATGAAAGCGCCACACACACCCTGCTGTGTGAGCTAATCAAATCGACTAAGAACCGCAAACCCTTAAAGCAGTCCAAGACAGACAAAGCCAAGAGTGCAGCATCAGAGCGGAGGACGGCGCCGTTTGGTAATATTTTCTTTCCAGCAAAAAAGAAAGGGTGGAGAAAAAAGAAAAAAACAGCTGCTTCAGGAGCGAAGCCGCAGACACATGACAGGCGCATATGGAAACACTGCTCTCAGCGCTGGACTGTCAACCGCTCCCTGAGGAGAGAAGTGAAGGGCGAAGCTGGGCTGCCGTCAGCCTGTGAGCTACTGAGTCAACTGAGTGTGATGTGGACAAGCGACCAAGACAAAAACACTGTCAAAACAAAAGTTGTACAAAACAGCAACGAACACAAACAAGTCTAAATAGAAATGTATCAACATACAAGGCAAACTGTGGATTACAAGAGATAAAAAAAGCAAGACATCATCATCACAGTAGGATTTCTGTCCTTTAAGGCAGTGGTCCACAAACCCTGGGTGGTACCGGTTCGTGGGCTGAACAGAAAAAAAAACATGGATGTTACTAGAGCCCGACCGATAAAGGATTTTGAAGGGCGATACCGATACAAATATTTGTTGGTTTTAAAATCCGATATTCCGATATATCGGCCGATATATATA
>JBBPDH010000037.1:8335751-8346505 GCA_037974565.1 Clupeocharax schoutedeni
GGAGCGGTTCAGGATACATTTCACTGTGTGTTGTACTCGTATGACTGCATGTGACAAATAAAGTATCTTGAATCTTGTATCTTGAATTATAAGGTCATTTGTCATGATATTGGTAAAGATGACATGCCTGTATGAATCTGTTTCTTTCTTTGTTAAATATATAAACTAACAGATTTGAGAAAATGCACTAAAACCCTTTTCTCCTGGTTCTGAGACAATACATTTGTAAAATGTGATGATTGTGGAAAATAACTGTGATTATCTTAAGCAACAGCACTCCATTGAAAAAACTGTGATGTGGCAATTATGTAGTAATCATTACAGGCCGAGTGAAGACGTGTTATAATTGCACCACATTCAAAACGACCTCAAAATGGCATTCCTGGATTCATTATACGTTGCAGAGCACACACCTGGAATAAGTCAACACAAGTTCTCAAAATACTATGCATCTATGCGTTTAAACGCAATTAAATAGCTTGAATCAGAAGAAAAAAGCATTACACACACTTTTCAATGCAGAGCATTCTTGTTGTGTGATTTATTTGGAAGAATACCCAGCCAAAGCATAATTTCAGTTTTTTCCACTCAAAGCGGAATAAAGAGAAGTCCTTTATTCGACAGACTGAATAGGCTGTCTGTTGAACTTTACAACCGTTCTCATTCATATGTACTCCAGATGAGGGACATATAAGTTCAAAATCAAAATATATTCAAATATGTATCATATCCCAAGAAGCTGGCTGAGTAATAAAGGATTCTGTCATGTCTCATGTTTCACGCATTAAAGGAAAAGGCACAGATGAAATGTCTGTCAAAACAGCATCAACCAACCCACATTACCATGAAAAGACATTTTCCCAAAAAGGTAAAGTAATAAAAAGCTGTTTATTGGTAGACTGGTCGGATATTTGATATACAAATATGGATATTTGTGTATCCTATTGGATATTTCAAATGACATTCGTTTGCATGCATGAGAAAGGTAACACCGTCTGGATGGTAGGATTTGGTTGTGTAGGTTGTGACGCTAATGTTAGAATGTGGGTATATTTGCTGTCATTTAAAATCTGCCCGCTTTCTATTATTAGCTCGGCAGTGTAGTATTTCAGACTAGAAACGCAATGTTATGTAGCAAGTCTAAACAAATACTGCTGTGGTCTGATCTGAACGAGTTACAGTGCTGGGCGATATGAAAGGATTTGTCTTTAATGCTTTTCTGAGCATATTGTGATTTTGCCACTACTTGAAGAACAATTGCTTTTTCCAACATGATCAGAGCAAAATCTGTCTTGTTTGATTATATGTAATGCAGTGCAGCATTAAAAAAAACACTATATTTCTGTATTATTTTAAAATGTAGCTCTCCTGTTTTATTGTTTGTCCTTTCTAACTTATCAGCTGTCAGAAGAAATACATATTTGTGCTGTTCAATTATTGCCACACCGCCCACCACTAGTTTGCTGTCCACCACTACACATGAATAGGATTTTGTTCTCTAAAACTTGTTAACAAGCCACAGCATAAACAAGCCAACAAGACACGAAACAAACAACAATCATGCAACTTTTCATATTAAGAAGCATAAGGGCACAACAAAACGACAGTAAAATATCACAGTAGAATAAGGTCTGTCCATACAGGTCCTGCTAGAGCTCTTTATCTGAAGAAGTGGCAAAGATAACAGAAGCTTTCTGAGACAAAATCCCAAATGGCAGTTTTACTTCAGAGGACAGATTATACAGAAGGCTACTGTGGCGTCAGCCTGGCTTTGTTGGCTACTTTGGGGACGTGGACACTTGGCCTGGCTCCCAGTTAGATTTGTCCTCCGGGAACAAGAGCATCCCTTTAAAGCCCGACGGAGACAGTCACTATCTCTCTAATGACACGCTTACACAATAATGGGGTTTTAAAACCACAAAACCAAACTTTAGCGCAAAGTTCTTGTCCGGTGGATGCGGAGGAGGAGGAGGCATGACACAACATGAAGCCAGAACTCCAGTGAGAAACACGGTAATCCCAAAAAAACAGAAAAGGGAGGACAAATAAAAAGGGTTGAGATAAACCAGACCTCAGCACATGGCTACAAGCCTCACAGCCGTGACTGGCAAATCTGCTTTAGAAAAACAAACGACCTGAAAGTGCCGTAACCATCTGTGAAAACCCACAATTTGGCCCACATGCTCACTAACCAAACTCCAAGCCATGCTGAGGACGTAGGGGGGGTATATTGCAAAATATATTCCAACATTTTCATGATACATGATACGTATCACAATATTTAATTTTCTTGAGGCTTGTGAACAAAGCGGAATGGAAAAAGTGTATCAGAAAAAAATTGCATATTAAAAAAAAACAAAACACCAAAAAGAAATTTAGCATAATTCAATGCAAATAATGTCAACACACAAACACACACACACACACAAATCCAAAACAGTTGGTAAAAACGAAATGAATCGTTTCAACTCAATTCTGCATGCTATTGGTCTGAATCTGCCTTTTTTTATATGCTGTTCAGTGTTCGAAAAGTACTCATAATATGCATAATGCACTCAGAAAAGTATAATTTGCTATGACAACTATGACATATCATCACACTGCCAGCCACCATTCAGAAGGACTTCATCTAGTGGGATGCAGCGGAATATATAGTATCAATTATTGTGAAGGAATTAAATGACATGGCAACCGCATGGCAAAAATGATAAGGATGGCTCACGTATGAACAGAACCCAGCACATTAGCAGAGAAAACACATGCCGTCTTGATTACACAATCACATACGACAGGCTGACACCTTTAGAGGCCGAGGATTTAAAACATTAACACAAGCCTGAAATCAACCCAGATATAGAACAGACGAACCGTCTGGAAACTGGAGTGGAGCAGAAACGGAGGGCCCATTCGTGTCTAAGATGTCATTCTATGTAACAGGAGCTTCATTGTAAACGTGAACATGTGCAAAATTGCCAAAAAGGTCCCTGGTTCTGCAAAAAAAAAAAAAGTCTCGTACCTTTTTTCTTCTCTTTCTTGGACGGGGTTTTCACGGGCGCCTGCTCGGCTGGAGGCGTGCTGGTCTCCACCTCTGCAGACATGCTGGTAGGCCGGCTTCACGCAACAGGGCGAACGAAAGCAGCTCTCTCTTCCTTTCCCTCTCTGTAGTGTGCTCACCACAGGCTGACTCAGAAATGAACCATGTTCAGCAATGCATGCACTGCAGGGAGAGAGAGAGAGGGGGGGGGGGGGAAGTGGATGAAAGAGAGAGAGAAAGAGGATGAGAGAGAGAGAGGATGAGAGAGAGAAAGGATGAGAGAGAGAGGATGAGTGAGAGTGTAAGAAGGGAACCTAAACTGTTGACAGCTGCTGCCCTAGCAGCATCTAGTGAGGTTTGTTAGACCCTATCCTGATCTTTTGATGTACTCTTGGTCTATAATAAATCGCTATTGCCCCAAACTTATAATGCAAAGGCTTAAAAGCTGACAAAAGCATAACACGGTGAAATGAGCCGAGAAATTTGTATCTAGATTATTAAAATGTAACTAAGCAAAACTACATGTAAGTAATCTGAATCTGAATCATGAACTGAAAATATATTATGAATTGAAAGGGAAATACAGCTGCTAAGAGTCCCTGGGCAAGACTCCTAATGCAACATTTGGCTGCTTCTGTAACATGATTTACAGATAAAGTTGCTCCGGATATGAGTATCAGGCAAATGCATAAATATAATAAATCCAACTGTAATTCTTCTGGCCAATATTGTGATTTAAACGAAACATTTTAATTAAATGCAATTCTTTTTGAATTAGGTTTCAGACCTTGCAGTGAAGACCAGCACATCTCTTTTTTAGGGGGGATGGAGCCTTGACCACTGAATACAGCAGGCCACATCTGGTGCTGGGGTAAGCAATGTGATACTTTATTGTTAAAGTTTTAAATGTAATTGTGATATGAATATCATCTTTAAAGAAGACTGACCAACTGCATATTTCATTCCATTTTTATTTTTGTGTTTTTGAAAGCCTTTTAGGCTCACAATATAATTTACCATGAAGTATTTCTATATTATATTGTAGTATATTTCCTTCATCCCTACTCTGTGTGACATGGTTTCATATTTCTTAACAGAAAACCTAGCTAAGTAAATTAAGAAAAGAAAAACAGCTCCTTCTTTTTGCACTTTTAATACAAAAAATAATTACTAGTTCAGCCCTTAATACTATCCACCTGCTTTACAAAGTAAAACATCTCATAAAGTCAGCTTACTAGTAAATGAAATGGAACGAACATTAAAAGGTGTCAAATACAGGGCTGGGCGATTAATCGAAATCGACATTCAAAACCTATAATCGATAACATTTTCCCAGGTCGATTATTTCAAGGACTTTTCTTTTAAAAATATAGATAGTAGATAGTGTGTGTGTTCCCTTCAATTATTTTAAAATCAAGTAATGCACCCTTCATTCAAAAATCTCTCACTTGTAATATGTGAGCATATTTATGGTACAAAACTTGTCATTGAACTAATTTTAAATACAAATATATAAATAAAAGAATCATTCATTAATTGTAATCGAGTTAAAATGTTCAATTAATCGCGATTTTGATTTTAGGCCAAATCACCCAGCCCTAGTCAAATATCAATATATTTTCCAAAAAGGTAAAATGTCCACTGGTAGACCAATTACCTTCACACATATACAAACATTAGAAGTCTTAAACCTAAAGTCTTGGATACTGCATTCACCACTAAATAATGCACCGAAAGAAAAGCCCATGAGTCAGGATGTCTTTCCTAGTTATAACCCAAACCACAGCAGTCTGTTTATCTAAACAAGGACAAATACATTTCAATTGAAATTTTTGAAGATTTGTTCATTTGCACATGCCTGCATTCCCTAGATCTGTGGAATCTTTCACTTCCCACAACAACAACAACAACAAGCTACATATTGTCTCTCACTGCATGAGTCTTTCCTAAACGAGCTCATAAGCAAAAACACCAAAAAAAGAAAAACAAAAGCTGAATTAACATCCTGCACTTTCTCCTAAAATGACTGCCGGCCTTGTTGAGCTATAAATACACCCCTTTCATTGCTTTTTTACACTCCACCTAACCTTCTGGCTTTAGCTCAGTCAGCTTATCTCTTAAAAATACTTCCCTGCATTTCTTAAGTCCTAACAAGGCCGTTTTAATGAGCGTGCCCCTCAGAGGTGAAGAATTCTCTGAGCCATGACTAACAGCGCTACAGTGGCTTATTTTTTTTTTTCTTCCTCTGGATAAATTATAGCAGGAGTCCAGTTCATTTTCTGCACTCAGGTACTCAGTGACCTTTTAAACATTTCTGCACAACAAAGTTGTTTAGAAGTAAACTGTCATACAGTGGCGTATTGTAGAGAAACATACTTAGTTCGCTATAGAATGGTAGTGACAAGAACCAGGTGTGGTCATTTTTGCAACCACTTCACACAAAAGTGTCTTGTCAAGTAGCTTTTTCGGCATCTGGATCCCTTCACTACCATCCTTGAAATGGCATAGAAAATCATAGAAAAAAGCCAGTAGTCAGAAACATTATTAATACTGTGACATCTTCATTGCTTTAGCCTTTAGTAGAGACAAAAGCACCTCATACTACAGCAATACCATCCCATGCTGTAAGACAAAGAGGTACTTGACATTACATACTGTTTGCATTTAGTGAGTAGACACAGGAAGACCGGCTCTCAATAACCTTCGCCTCTCTAGGCGATCGGACTTGGTGTTCGAACTCTCCCTCTGTAAAAATGTGGCAACAGGAAGCTGGAGCTTCCCCTGCATCTGGGATTCATATAGTCTCAGCCTTCTTCTAAGCGTAGCGCGGCTATTTTTCCATGTTTGTTTTCGATCTAGGCAACTTCCGCAACTCGGAGCAGGACCCTCGTGCAAATATTTGGAATTTTTTTATTTCCCTCCTCCTCCATGTCCACTTCAGGAAATGAAGGTGAGGTCTATAAATATGTTCACCTTTCACTGTCTACACTGCTTTCAGTCAAAACACAAACAGCAGCAGTGCCGGCTCAGGTTCGTACAAACGATGTCACAGTGCTGTTTTTCTCGCTAATTGGATGTCTGCCCGTTATTCTATTATCGCATTTTATTTCATTATTTCTAACACAACACAAAGTGGATGTTTGCAAATCAGTGCGCTCAGTCTTTCATAGTCTTTTTTTTTTAAAGACCCCCGACTGTTCTGCTAGTGTGTCTGTGCAAACGTCAGAAAAAAGGAAACACTGTGATACAGCTTTTGCATTATGGATTATGTCCTTAAAATCTGTGATATTGGGGTGCTATAGGGTTTTTAAAGGGGTTATAAAAGCTACAGTATATTGAAACTTTACATGTTTACCCTGTTATATCCCTGTTTAAAATCAATAAAAATATTGTTGAAAAGAAAATCTGTGATATTTGTGCTGCTGCTCAACCTCAGCCCGGTGTTGCAGAATGAGTAATGAGAGAGTTGTTTCCTGGTCGGCTTAAGAAGCAGGATTTTCAAATCCGCATGTAAATCTTAATGCACACACATACACACAAAGGCACTTAGGACTTGTGTTATGTCTTTCTAAAGCTTTGCTTATGGGGCAGCAATTCCACAGTGAGGTCTCTGAAATGTTCTTTAACTTGTTGGCTTTCCTTCACAGAAAAGGTTATCCCACAACTTCAGGCTGGCACCCTCTCACCTGCCAGTACATGAACGCTCCCTCTGTTGCTTTGTAATCAGACCAGCAGCCGACCCACGACCCCAGCGTTTAGCTGGCAGTGTATGGAAATAGAACAGCGAGACTGTAAGTGGTGGAAGATTCTATTGGCAGGAATTCAGAAGAACAGCTGGTCTGGGCTCATCCACATTTGAGGTGGCCTTATTGTACAGACTGGCTTTAGTGGGGGATCTCCTGATCCTGTCTAAGAATCTGGACTATTAAAGATGAGTCTGTTAGAAATGAATGCTTTAATTCCCTGCAATCAGAAGGTCAGAGTCCTAAACCTCCTAGTGGCACCACTGAGGTACCCTTGAGCAAGGTGTTTTCCCTACACTGTTCCCTGGGTGCCGGGTTCCTGGCTGCCCACTGCTTCCCATGGTGAGTGGGTTTAATGCAGAGAACAGTTTCGCACTGTGGTGTGTTTACATACGACAAATGGATACCTTACAATATGGAGTTGGTCCCACTTTGCAGCTATACCAGCTTCCACTCTTCTTGTAAGGCTTTCCACAAAAGTTTGGAATTTCTGTGGGAATTTCAGAATCAGAAAACTTTATTTATCCCGAAGGAAATTATTTGTGCTCATTCTGTACTCATGTTGAACGAGAAGGTCTGGATCACAATCTCTGTTCCAGTTCATCCTAAAGGTGTTGAATGGGGTTGAGGTCAGGGCTCTGTGTGGCAAGCCAAGTTCTTCAACACCAAACTCATCCAATCATGTCTTTATGGAGCTTGTTTTGTGCACACAGCTGTTCATGCTGGAACAGAAAAGCTTCTTCCCCAAACTGTGTTCACAAAATAGGAAGCATGGCGTTGTCCAGAATGTCTTGGTCTGCTGAAGCATAATGGCTACCCTTCACTGGAAGTGAAGGGCCTAGCCCAAACCCTGAAAAAACAGGTGTGTCCCAATACTTTTGTCCATGTAGTGTTTAGGGCTTCTAAATTCTGTGCGGTGCTAATAAGACGAGTTTGGCAATGTAGCATTAGGTCAATTTAATAATGGCTAATAAGTTGATGTTCAGCCACCTTTATATTTTTGAAGTCAGATAACAAACATTTAGTTAGTAACACTTTTTCTAGAAAGTTGACATAAACAATGTTATCAATCACACGAGTGCAACGGATCACGGTTCGGATCGGATCGTGGTTTCAAGTCACGGATCGGATCATGGTTTTAAGTCACGGATCAGATCAGTTTTCGGATCAGCAAAAAAAAAAGATGAGACATATCTTTTCCTTTATTTAAGTATTTTTGCCCATTAAAAACATTCCACACAATTATATAATAGGGCATAATTATTTCCTTTAATGTGGACACAATCAAAAACAACTTTAAATTGCAGTTTAAGGTATTATTGCTTATTACTTGAACATGGGAGAATGAAATAAAACCGTCCACATAATCAAAAAAAGAAAGAAAGAAAGCAAAGCAGACGTGAGGGGTTTTTTTTCTTCAAAAAGATGCCTAAATAAGCGCTCAGGCTTGCGCTCCGGAAGCGTCTGTTGTTGCTGCGCTCTCCATTTCTTCCAACGAAAACCCCTTGCTGTAACTCTGCTACATGGTTTTCAACTCGACGCGTCGCGGACGCACCTTAAAAAAACATGCATGTCGCTACCATTATGAGCACTGCTGCCGCGCATCTACATTTGAAATAATGGACTTGCGCGCGCAAAAGACGTGATATGCGAACGGCCCCTTTCTCCGGCTGAACTTTTATTTTTCTTTTGGATCTTCGGATCACATACGGTGGAGAGGGATCGGTTCAGATCACGGATCCGTTGCACCACTAAATCACACTAAGCCAGGCCAAATTCCAATTATGTTTAAGGGTTTTTTTTAGTGATGCACCGATTGATTGGCCAGTGATTTGAAACGGACGATGTTTGGCCTGATCAGTTACTTTCAAAACGATCTTTTTTGGGGGGGGGTTATTTATTTGTTTATGTATTACATTTTATTTATTTAAATTTTAAAGAAAATTTGTTATGGAAAAAAAATCTTTATATTAAAGAAAATTTGATTTTTGTTTGTATTTGCTGTAGAGCTGCCACTATCATATGTCACTATTATAAAAGTAAACAGGGAAAGTAACTACCATGTTACATTTAAAAAGTTTTTTTGTGTCGTTGTCATCGACTACATGCAGCAGCTGTAATTTTCTGTTATCTGGGGAAAAAATCGGTATCGGGAAAAATCGTTATCGGCCGATCACACTTACAAAAAAATCGGTAATCAGAATCGGCCAAGAAAACTGTAATCGGTGCATCCCTAGTTTTTTAAACAACTGCACTTTATGCCACTGTAAATTTTACATGATTGCATTATCTAGAAGTTTACAGATGTTAATATGTGGCTTAAATATGATGAATGTGTGTAATTATATTAAGTGCAAAATTAATCAAAGTTCATGTAGATGCAAGTAAATGTGTTTATATGGCATTTAGTGATAAGAGTAGGCTTGATCAATAAAAAGGCTCTTGTTCATGCTAGAGCATAACTTAAAACATGAGACTGAAAAACCAACAATAAGACCGTTACAAAGAAATCAGTTTGGAACTCATCTTTATGTCAAAAAAGTCTTTTACTGCAAAAGTTAGGCCAAGGAAATTGGACTATAAATCAGTATCCCAGCAATTGACAGTTTGGTATATCCTACTGAATTGAACTTGTTTTGCCATCTTTAAAGAGGGCAAATACGACAAATACGTAAAAACTGCATTTAAAATGACATAGATCGAGACAAAATAAAACAGCCTAATGCTTTAAAATTGTCGCTTTCTATCAAGTGTTAATAGCTTCTATGAGGAATGAACTGTCCAAAGAGTCAAATTCACTTTCTGTAGCTCACCAGAAGGGAAAAATCTGTAAGAGAAGATGAAAGAAAGCAGAAGAATGCAGCACACTGGCGGGCAGGGAAGCCAGCTGTGGAATATTTATGCTCCTCTGTCTGATTCATTCTTCCCCCATATTCTAAGCAGGAGTCCTGAGGGGAATCTATCTGTCTGATAGCGCTGATCCTCTAAAGCTGTCAACAAAGGAGAGCGGAAAGAAGTGATGCGCTTCTGGTCAAACTCGCAGTGCCGGTGCCGCACACCTAAATAATGCCTGAGAGCTGGTACCAGGCCGTGACCAGAATTGAAAAGCTCCAACATAAGTGAGTGGGTGCCTGTGTTACATACACACACACACACACACACACACACACACACACACACACACACACACACACACACACACATAGAATATACACAAGCTGTGATGTGAATGGAATATGGGAATAAAGTGTACCATAGATTATACTTTATTCCTTATGGGGCAGAAAGAGCTGAAATGAGAATGAACATAATCAATGATGCTCTCTTTGCATGTACAAAGGTTACAAGTGGCAAAGGTTACAAGAACCTCTGCATGCATAGGTTTGGTATACTGCCATATAGGCCTCAACAAGCTAACAATGTTAGGCTTTCAAAGAATGATAGCAGGGACGCTTGTATTGAATTATATTGATCATACATTTAAATGTGTCACAGTAACTCATTAGAAACACTAAGTCATTAAATGATAGAAACACTAAGTCAAATACACTAGCTAAAGGCAACAAACTGCAGTAGCATTAATAACCCCTTACAATAAGGGGTAGGAACTGCCAAAGAGGTAGCAATACAATACTATCATGATAATTGGGCTCATATTTTAAAAATTCTAACAGTAATGAATATTGTTATTTGATGCAGATGGATCAACACGGTATCCTTCTGAAAAATATCATAATTAGGGCTGGGTGATTAATTGAAAAATAAACATTCAGAACCTATAATTGATCAAATTTTTCCAGGTCGATTATTTCGGTTACTTTCCCTTTAAAAACACTACCGCGTGTGGAGTCACATGACCCCGCTTCGTTATGTTACATTTAGTGGTGGGCCTTTATCGGCGTTAACGTGCCGCGTTAATGTGAGACTCCTAAAAAATATCTCCGTTAATCTATTCACAAAGTTGGGTTGGGAGCTGG
>JBBPDH010000037.1:8352837-8373106 GCA_037974565.1 Clupeocharax schoutedeni
GTGGGCTGAGGATTTACACAATAACTGTCTTAATACATCAGTTCATCAAATTCTAGTCCTGAGCGAAGAGCATGAGCCAAACCTCAAAAGCCCTCAGTGGCCTAATGGTCAAGGGCACAATAAATAGTATCATGTTGGGACTTTTGTTGGTTCAGGCTGATCTTAGAGGTGCTACCAGTTTGTGAAGGGGTTCAGACTGAGTATTATTTTTTTTTTTAAAAAAGGAAAAGAAACACAGCAGATCAGACCTTATAGCTTAGCTGCGATTAACCTAGAAAGGGTCACACTACTGTGAATGGACAGAAAAGGGTTCAAGCAGGTTAAGCTCATACGATTTAGGATACATTTGATCTTGGAACCCGAGTTTCACTAGAAAACATTCCTCTTTTACTCTAGCTGACATTTTTTTTGACATTTGTGTTTTGTAATATACAGAGCGCTCCACTATCTTCCTGTTCAGCCTGACTGGAAGCACAGAGCAGATAGTAGCGATAAGTCTAAAAAAAACATGTCCTTGACAGCTACCTTTTTCACTGATTACATTTGATTTTTCAATTTCTTTAATCCCTTTAAAGGGAACTGCACCAGTTTTTAATTTTTCAGACTGATAGAGGATTCACAGTGAAACTGCATTTAACCGGAGTGTTTGGAAACGGTACCATGCTCCAGGTTACCTTAGAGGTGCCACTAGCAGAAACTTCTGATTGCAGGGGCAACCCAGCTGCCCCACTGTAGAGAAACCTACTGACTTACATTCTTTTTCAATGGTGGTAATAGGAATCCAGGCCTGCTACAGGCTACAGTTCAAATGTAAGCTTTTTTTGACAACCAGCACCTTCAGAAAATGTATTCATTCACCAGTTTGAATATATAATTCTGACTTGGAATTACAGAATTATAAAGACATTTTCAGAACTAGTGGAATTTTCCTAACATATAGTTTTTTTACTTGCCCCATACATGTTCTGGAGCAAAGCTGTAAAAGATCCACCTTCTTCTAAAACCTTCAGTGCTGGGAGATTCATTTCTGTAAAACGTCTAAAGGATCTTCATGTAATTTAAATGCTCTTTTTCCTCCCCAGGAACTATGCATCCAAGCACAGACCAATGTAGGAACCTTTAATTTTAACAAGATGTGTTTTGTCAGAGGAGCTAGAATGTCTAGAGAATAGCTGGGAGGTGTTCTCTGCTGCAGCTGCTATGGAAGTTTTTTCCACTCTCTAACTTCACTGTTAACAGTGATTGGCAGAACAACATGTCCTTCATTGAGTATACATGCTGTTTTCGGGGACTGTGCTGCTGTTTTCATTTGGCTGGCCGTAGGAAAATGACATGATTTGTGCTTTTTGCATACGCTTATGATGAAGTACAGAAATGAAATACATTGAAATAATAATAATGAGCTATAGGGGCTACAAAGATTACATTGAGATTCATGGAGACTCAGCCACACTCTTCCAAGGCACCAGAAAGTATTTTTTAGAGTGATGCCACAAAACAATCACTTTTGGTTCCTTAAAAAATCTTTAGTTTGAACTGATTTTTTAAAGAACCAGGTTCTTCAAGCAGCCGAAACTGGTTATTTTGTGGCGTCGGCTCACAGAGCACTTTTTGAGACCTTTATTTTTAAGAGAGGACTTCATTCAAAGGTGTACATTTTGCATACTAAGCAGCGTGCTCGACCTTTGTAGGAGAAGTGATTGGTCATGGTAAAATGTTCAAGGCATGTGACTTGCAATACACTGAGGAGACCCTAAAGAACTGAGGAACCCCCCCGTCACTGGCTTTTCCTGTGAACTGTGTTGACAGCCACATAATGCTCTGCGTCACAGTTCAGGAAAAGGGGAATAACGGGGAATGTGTGTCTGTCACATTAACCTTGAAATGACACACGGCCTTCTTCCTGTTCTTGTTCTCTACAATGTACTGACTCTGAAAATGACGTGCCACCACCATCTAACTTGCCCTGGAAAGCATCAGATTTCTACCAACCGCACAAAGACTCTTAAACACTATAGGATAAACAGAATGAGTGAACAAATATATGTAAGAAATAGCTCATTCTTCCCAAGTGCTTTTATTCTACCCTACACCATTACATGGGCATGGGTCATTCCGGTCATTACTAGCATGGCCCACATAAGAAATAGCTTCAGCCTCTGAAACCATTTAATCTGCTATTTCAACCTCGGTCATTTACATGCTGTTTCTATTTTTCTTTACTGAAAGGTTATTCCAATTTTGTTTCATTTATCTCAGAAAAATCTCCTTATCTCCAATCGCCTTACTACTAAGCAACAACCTTGTCCGGTACACTTGTTTCCGACTGTGCCGGTATGCTTAAATGAATATTTAAAGTCCTAAAAGTTAATCCCATCTGTTACCTAGCAAACATAGTGCTACTGGCAAAAACAACCTAATCTACAACAACTGCTTCTTGTTTATGTCATGTTTTCAGTCCGTGAAGGACTGCAGTCCCTAATCCTTCCATCCCTTGATCTGGTGGGTCAGTACAGACAAAATACTCCTGACCTAAGCCACTTGACTGCTTTGAGTAGAATTTTTTCAACTCAGGGCGCCTGGAGTGCTAAACACAGCGCGAACAAGCATAAAGAGCAACAGCAAGGAAAAGCTGCCTGAAAACATAAAAGGTGGGCCCTTAGTACCACTCTTCTCTGAAGGATGCTTGTGCTTTGGTTGCAGAACTTCAGTGTTATTTCAAGTCATTATTAACAGGTGTGTAAAGATAGCCATGTAATCTCCACAGACAGACACTGGCAGTACAATGGGTAGTTCCGAAGATGTTGTGGTCTTTATAAGAGTTTATGGGTGTCACCTTTACCACCGGCCATTTCCTGAAAGTCTGTGTATCAGTTCCTGAAATCAACTGTGAACACTTGTATTGTGAAATATCAATTCCAAGGAGCAATAACAGCTCAGCCACAAAGTGGTAGACCAAGAAAATTCACAAAGCAAGCACTTACTGCATGAAAATCGCCAATCCGCTGTTGCATCATGCTCTCTCGCCTCATGAAATGGATTTCTAAGGCCAAGCAGCTGTACACAAACCCGAGACAGCAATGCCAGGCATTGGCTGTAGTCGTATAAAGCATGCTGGCACTGGACTCTGGAGGAGTGGAAATGTATTCTTTGGAGCGAAGAATCTTTACCAGCATGACTGTGCCTCTGTGCACAAAGCGAGGTGCAGCCTAGTATGGATGAACTGCAGTGGTCTGCACAGAGCCTTGATCTCAACCCAACTTAACACCTTCAGGAGAATCTGGAATGCTGACTGTAAGCCAGGCCTTTTCATCCAACACTGCCTGACCTTACAAATGCACATTTAACTGAATCTGCATGAATTCCCTCAGGCGGGGACTGTTATAGCCAAAAAGGGGACGGAGTAAGTCCATATGAAGCTTTAATATAGGATGCCTAACAATCTCATATAGGTTTGAAGGTCAGGGGTCCACAAACTTGGCCATACACACCATACATTTTTGCAAGAAATGACTACAACTAAGCTTGAACTCCTCTTGGTTTCAAGGGTGCAAGGACATATCTTAAACTATTTCTATCTAAATAGAAAAATTAATGTGTGAGTGGTTTTTCTAATTGGTTTAATTCATCACTTGACAGTAGAAGTCCTGATCTTGTACAGAACATGAATGCCATCCACCTACTACTGGCCCTGACTAGGGCTGCCCCATTATTTGGACTAATGAGGAACTTTGTTACCATGGCAACAGGCTTGTTACAGAGTTGACTGCCCTGGCATTCGTTTTACTCTTCGACTGTTCAAACAGCAGCTATGAGTCACAGGCTGGGCTGGCTCTCGCCGCAGCTGAAGGTGTTTTTCATTTAAGCTTGTTTCTGTAAAAGAGCCGGAGAGGAAGAAATGGCAGGCTGGTGGAAAAACTCATGAGCATTTTGAGAGCCTTCATCTGTGCACGAATTCCTCGGCCTCTCCGAGTTGTCTTCAAGGTCGCTGGTCAGATGATGTCATCTCATCTTTTGCCCCTGATCTCTATTCATAAGAGCTTCCTTAATGGGAAGGGGTTCATCAATAAAGCCCACATTCATTTGGGGTCTTGATCTGGTGAATTTATGACATGGATGTCTCCAGTCAGCTCTTTGTGCTTCCAGTGTTGGAGCACTGATGTGGCTTTGTTGCTGAACTGCATCACACCAAATGTTTAGGGTTAGGAATGAGGCAGGATACCAACAGCACTTGCTTCACAGTGGGCTTCAGTGCTGTTTTATCACAAAGCATCTACTTATGTTGGTACAGTAGCTCTCATGTCCAGTCATGGGGACACACTGCACTAAACAGTTTCCTGTGCTGCCGCTCACCTAATCCAGCTCAAAGATCCTGGGAATATCCTGATGAGCTGGAAAAATGGGTTGGAAAAGTCTCACAAACTGGACTTTTGTCAGAAAGTCTGGTGGGTGCCATTCCTTAACCTGGTCAAGAAGCACCTTCCTGAGACAGGAAGGGGCCATTTTACTGATAAGAAATCGTTGACTCATAGACATTAGTTGTGGTGAGATGAAGAGGCAGCTGAAAATGGTACAAACATGAAACCTGACTAACATGCAACATAGATCTTTTATTTACTTATTTACTTTCTAAACATCTAAACCACTTTTCTAGTTTATGACCTCCTTTGAAGGTCATCTTTGTCTTTCTTTTTTCTCTGCGGGTATAAAGAAATGCACTATAATGCATAAGTATAATGCACTATAATGTATAAGTATTCGCTCACATGCCTTTACATGCATATGATCTTAAGTGACATCCCATAGCTGACTCCATAGGGTTTAATATGATGTCGGCCCACCCTCTTCTGGGCAAGCTCTCCACAAGGTTTAGGAGTGTGTTTATGGGAATTTTTGACCATTCTTTTAGAAGATGATGGACGAGAAATCTGGCTCGCAGTCTCCGCTCTAATTCATCCCAAAGGTGTTCTGTCTGGTTGAGGTCAGGACTATGTGCAGGCCAGTCAAGTTTCTCTGCACCAAACTCGTTCATCCATGTCTTTACAGACCTTGCTTTGAGCACTGGTGCACAGTCTTGTTGGAACAGGAAGGGACCATCCCCAAACTGTTTCCACAAAGCTGGGAGCTCTTGTGGAATGCTTCAGCATCTCTTGGTATGCTGAAGCATTTAAAGTTCCTTTTACTGGAATTAGAAGCCAAACCCAGCTCCTGAAAAACAATCCCACACCAAATTCGTTCTCCTGATAACCGCCAAACCCAGAATTATCCATCATATTGCCAGATGGAGAAGCGTGAATTGTCACTCCAGAGAACGCTCCTTCACTGCTCTAGAGTCCAGTGGCGGCATGATTAACACCACTGCATCCGACTCTTTGCAGTGCACTTGGTGGTGTATGGCTTGGATGCAGCAGCTTGGACATGTAAACCCATTCCATGAAGCTCTCTAAGCTGTTCTTGAGCAAATCTGAAGGTTACATGAAGTCTGGAGGTCTGTAGCGCTTGACTCTGCAGAAAGTCGGCAACCTCTGTATACTATGCACCTCAGAATCTGCTGAACACATTCCGTCAGTTTACGTGGCCTACCACTTTGTTTTAATACCACTGACAGTTGACTGTGGAGGATTTAGTAACGAGGAAATTTCACGACTGGACTTGTTGCACAGGTGGCACCCTATTCACTGAGCTCCTGAGAGTGACCCATTCATTCACAAATGTTTGTAGAAGAGTCTGTGTCATGGTGTGTGGGCAAGGGAAGGGGGAGCTACTTGAAAATAAACACAAGATTTAATAAACAGAACCAAAACACACAAAGCAGAACACAACAATACAGAAAACCAAAAAACCCTGACTCAGAACCACAAACCGAAAACACAACCAAGTTCAAAACAAAACAAAACCCAAGGCTTAACCGTTGTCAGGAACATGAAGAGCAAATGACAGTCAAAGCCGACTGTTACACTTCGGCGCTCCGTCTCACACACACAGAAGGCACAAAAGCAGACGTCCATGGTCTTTTTGCTCTTAATTCTATAACTATAACTGAAATTCGGCACGAGTGCCGATGCAAACAGAGACAGCATAAACGACGGTGACAAAACCGTGAACCCACAAACAGAAACCCACAGTTACAAACATTTATACACCTACGTGATTACCAATGCCTGTTTACTGATAAGGCCTCATTCCTTACCAGCCCTGGTGATGGAATGAGGCCCAACCCTCAATATCACACAATATCACACTCTCGTGGCAACCCAATGCTACAGGCCCCAGGCGTGACACCGACAGGCGAGATGAATGTGGCAAACAGAAACAGTTCACACAGGGCGCAAACGGCAACTTAAATAACAGGAGCACGAGCCTGCGAAAGAAACAGAAACACCAAGAGACGTTAATATTTAATAAAGTAAGGATATTCGTGGGACAAGGTGGGGTAGCATACACACATAAGAGAACAAATACAGACACGCTTGATTTAAGGTCAGACTGGGCTTAAATAGTGCACGGAAGGGAAGACAGGTGAGACTGTGATTGACGGGACGAGACACAGGTGTGACTGGTAAGGGCTGTGACACAAACGGAACACGAAGACTTGACAGGGAGGATGGGAGGAACGGAGGGGGATTGGGATACAGGCAGACAAGGCACGGAGACAGAAAATGACAGAAGGGAAACAGAATGAATGGGATAACCAATACTCAGGGGAGGGGGATCAGTGTCTACGAGGGGAGGGCGAGGCGACCGTGACAGTCTGCATGCCTAGGTGCTTGAAGTTATACACCTGTGGCCATAGAAGTGATTGGACCATGTGAATTTAATTATTTCGACAAATGAGTGAATACTTTTGGCAAAATAGTGTATAATAACAATAATAATAACCACCTATGACATGAAAGCAATGCAGATTGATATTAATATCCAGTTCATGCACTTCCTGACATTTTTGATAAAGCTTCCAATGTTTGTGTTATACATTTAGCCAAAACTTTCCTAGCTAGCTCCTATCATTGCACAGTGCGCACTGGTTGGCTTTTGGTGTAACCCAAATAATGACACAGTAAAATAATGGTTAGTTGAAGAGTCTGATTTACATTCATCGTAATTATTTAACCCTGAAGTCTGTTTTTTGGGGGGTGTTTGCATGGTTGCATTCCAGATTTATAACACAGGAACCACAGACCGATTAACAAAGGACCTGTTTATAAATAAAATGAGACGATCACACTATTTGACTAACATGGTCTACCTCAGCATTTTTATATCCTGAAAATATTCACAGAAATGCCTCAGAAAAGCCTCAGCCCTCTAAAAAGTGCATACCACAGAACTACTTTATTATTAAGATATACACAGTTTTCTGTAAAGCATGTGTGTAGACAGACTATTAGTCTATTTATGTAATGGCCCCAAATAATAGCACACCACCTTTCTTTGCTTTCTTTTTTTATCAGCCACTCGTCAGTCCCTTCCGTCTATGTATGAAACTAAGCTGCACATAACAGCTTGTTTTTAATTCATCGTGACTGTGATATCACAACCATTAACTCATATTCATTTTGCCATTCAGCCTAGTGCAATTTAGCCCATTCATGCTGTAGTGATGTAGAGTGTGCTTTTGGAAGCAAGAATGAAAAAGGTTTACATCTTGTGCTCCTCCTGGCTGTGGGGAAGTAAATGCATCAGTGCAGCCTTCCAAACATTTACACAAAGCAAACGTAGTGGCTGAGGTTTATGAGAATTCCAGTCCAAATACGGTTTCTGTCCAAACTTAACAGCTTGTTTTGTATTTCAACTGGATTCTGAATGAGGCCCAATTCAGGGTAACCAATCAGAGCAGAGGTCTTGTATATCAGATTTAAAGGAACAGTAACAAACCTTCTGGCTAATTATTAGAAACAAAAAAAGGTTATAAATGGTCATGTGAAATTAATTCTGTTTTGAGAAGATAAAAGCATACAAATTATATAAGTTTGCTGAGAAAAAATGAAAACACAAGTAAATAGGCCCTTTAACATTTCCCCACGGTAATCAATGGATGACCTGTAAAGCATGTGAACTGTTAGTGAAGTGACCTTCATCTCAAAAAGCAATAATTTGAGTTCTCATGTATTGGTGTTTTACCATCTGTCATTTGGCAAAAACAGAAAAATTAATCATTAATCTTATCCCAATTTTAGATTCTACCAATGTCCTTGACCTCCACGGTCAAAATAGTTATACTTTACTCATAAAGCCACAGGGCTGATTTGCTGTAGTCACTAAGTGGGTAATGATGCAAGTGATGTACAGAATTGTTTATTTACTTGGTTCATTGTCCCAAAAACTCCTCTCAGCTTGAGGCGTGCTGAGGAGCAGACATACAGCAATGCAGGCTTTACTATATTGTTGGAATGTAGTAATTCAACTGCATTTTGGGTGCCATTGCTGTGCCAGGTTTCTGCAAGAAGTATTTATTTATTTGGAATTCCTTTCCTGGAAGTCATTGGAATTCAGAGAGAAGCTAATTACTAGTAGTGTGACACACACTCACAGACACATGTTTTTAAAGATTGTTTTTTAAGAGATCTGGTACATAAACATTGTAAAAGTTGTAAAAGTTTCAAATTCTTCCATTTCCAAAGGGTCAAAATATTCAAACAGAGCTTTAAATATTACATGTATTTAAATGGTCAGAAACTTGTAGTGAAGGTGATCATTCTGTCACATATGAACACAGCACTGTACACAATGTGAACAGCACAAAATTCTTCCTCTGTATTTAACCCATACACCACGTGAAGCAGTGGGCAGCCAGGAACACAGCACCAGGGGAGCAGTGCATGGGGACGGTACCTTGCTCAGAGTACCTCAGAGGTGCCTAGCAGTCGTGGGAATTGAACCCACAACTTCCCGATCACAGGGAGAATGCCCTAACCACTAGGCCAACAGCTGCCCCACTTCTCAACATTTTAACTCCATGATGAAGTGATGAGGGGGGTTTCTGAATGAGGTGTAATGCAAGGCAGGTAATCAGAACAGATGCCCATTTACTGTATATATATATCGGGTTAAAATGCGAAAGAGCAAAACCAGCCCTTTTTATTCTAACATATATATAGAGAGATTGGAAATGTGAATAAAAGCACCACAGTTTCATAAATACACCTCATAAATGCCCAAAAACATACAAGCAAATAAAAATCTAAGAACGGGATGTTTAAAATAAATTAGGAATTAGAAATTAGAAATAAGGTTTTCATTTCTGGGTCACATGAGGTAACAAAACAGTAAAAGCAAAAATGTGCATGTATGTGTTTATTTTCTAAACCCTGTGTCACAGGCGTGAGGGGCTAACCCCCCACGACCGAGAGCTATCATGGAAGGACGCTGGCAACCAGAACTCCATGCTTACGTGATTTTTATTGAATAAAGAAAAATGAGGCACGCGGGCCAAAACAGAAAGATGAGGTTCCGAAACAAGGTTAAATCAACCTGGAACACAGCACACACTAAGCTCTACAAAGGACGATGGACAGACAAGGAATGACTCACAGGACAGGGTTTAAATACCTAACGTAACGATAACTAACACTGAAGACAGCTGATACTTGGAACATATGACCAAGGACAGCAAACCACATGACAACATGAACACGTGACATCAACAGAAAACCAGAAACCTCAAAATAAGAGACACTACAACAAGATTAAACAGAACAAAACAGACCCGTAACACAAGCAGAAAAAACACACAAGCATCTCAAAATAAAGAACCCAGAACCTGAATAGAACACAGGAAAAAACCCAACATCAAAACCCCGACACAAAAGCAGTGACTAACCCCCGCCACTGACCAGGCCGTGACACCCTGGCTGTGTCATGGTTTTCTGGCCCGGTATTACAAAAGAATTAACATTTTGTTAATCATGTATTAATAACACTGTGTTTTGTCCACCTGTTTTTCGGGAGACCATGAGTAACTGTAGAAGGTAATACACTATATGGACAAAAGTATTGGGACACACCTGTTTTTCAGGGTTTGGGCTAGACCTCTTACTTCCAGTAAAGAGTATTTCAGCATACCAATAAACTTGGTGAACGGGTTAAAAGTCATTCTGGATAATACCATGCTTCCAACTTTGTGGAGACAGTTTGGGCAATAACCTTTTCTATTCTATCATGACTATGTTCCAACTCCCAAAGCAAGATCCATAAAGACATGGTTGACTGGAGGAGTGTGGAAGAACTGAGTCCTGATCTCAGCCCATCCAACATTTGGGCTGAACTGGAATGGAGATTGTGTCTGACCTCATAAGTGTCTGACCTCATAAATGCTCCACAGAATGAATGGGCACCAATTTCCCACAGAAACTCCAAAATACATGATGCAAAACGGAAATAAAATTAAAAGGATCTGTAACATTTGCAAGATGCTTGTTCTCATTGAGATAGCTTGGAAAACCAGAATGTGTTGGTAATAACTTTCCTCTTAAATGATAGGCTCTTAGTTCATTCCTAGGTGACTGCTGTTTGGACACTTTCCTGTTCTGTTTAAAAGGGCTCAAAGAAAGTGACCAAATGTGAGCGAAACAAGATGTGAATGGAGGCCTCTGCTCCACATGATGTCAGCGAAAAAAGTGAAGAGCAACTGCTTGCATCATATCCTTTAGCCATAAACAGTACAATACTGCTGTCACTCAACAAGCAAGCAATTGCGCAGTGAGCTGAGGACCTTTCCTCACACACACACTCACATGGTGGGAGTTGTTCTCCCAGTAATTTGCTTTCCCGAAAGTCTGCTTGCTGACTTGTTTCTTTGTAGAGTTGCGGCAGATTCCTGGCGATGTTTTTCGAAAGCCAGCAGACCCAGACCCCCCCCCCCCATCCCTCTCTCTCTGTCTCTCTCTCGCTCCCTACTTCTCCATCTCTCTTTCTCTCTCTCTCTGTGAAATAATTTCCAGTAAACCCCTCAAACTGTTTTTGTAGCATTTGAATGAGTTGCTGGAATAACCAGAAAAGAAGAAAACTCATTTATAAAAGTGTCTGCTGCTTCTATCCAGCTCTGCTAGGTTTATGCTTCAACTGTCACTGCTTCAACATTTTTTGTCTATTCCTCTCCGAGGTCCACTTTAGACATCTGGGTAGTTTTATTCACCAAAAACATGTTTACACTTCCATTTACCAACCACTCTATATTCCTGAGAATTAAACGGGCTGTTTTAAATGTAGTGCCTTTAAGACCCATATAGATAAATGATCTCTGTTCTGATTGGCTGTCCTGTGTTGGGCCTCATTAAAAAAGTAATTTCTGTTTACCATGACGGGCTCTTTGTTTACCACTTTCACTGTGACGCAAAGGGTTCAGCAAGATTTTTCTTAATGCGTCTATAGTCCACGTAGGGATTCAGGTGGAGATGACCTTGATACTTAATAGCAATTTAATTGTTATATTATATATTATTATATATTGAATCTGCTTTTTTGTAATTAATTTTTGATTTGACATTTAGCTTTTTAAAATATAGACAAAAGTGACTCGCATTATATGCAATGGGAGGGGCAAAAGAATCTTCCAGTGCAGTTTGACAGCTTCATTAGGAGCAACATGGGTGGCTTTTTTTTCAACAATCCTGAAGAACTCCCACATATGTTGAGACCTTACTGGCCATTACAAGGGTTTTGTTCCAAAACACATGGAAAAAACACTTTACACACATTCTCTCTCTTTCTTTCTCTCTCTCTCTCTCTCTCTCTCTCTCTCTCTCTCTCTCTCTCTCTCTCGCACACACACACACACACACACACACACACACACACACACACACACACACACACACACCTTAATTAGGAAACATGTGTTTTGCATCATACATCATCTGGTATATTTATTTTCATATCTAAAATGTGTGAGTATGTGAATATATAAAAACACCCAGGTACGAGACACACACACTGGCCTCCTAAAAGAAAACTTTGTTTCCTAAGACCAGGCCACCTTCTTTCATTGCCCCATGATCCAGTTCTGATGCTCACCTGCCCACATGTGGTACTTTTGGCAGTGGACAAGGATCATCTTGGGTGCTCTGATTGGTAATGCATCTCCATGTACTCCGCTGCATGTTCTAACACCAGGGCTTCACAGTATATTGTCTGTTAATTGTTATCACAATATTGGTCTTTGCAGTACTGATAACACAGTACTATATTGTGTAGCCCTGTTTGGTACCATTCTATCATAGTCAGCATTGACATGTTCAGCTGTTTGTACTACAGCAGACCAGCCAGGCTAGTCTTCCCTCCTCTAGTGCATCAGTGAGTCTTGGGCATGCATGACCCTGTTGCTGGTTCACCGGTTGTCCTTCCTTTTACCACTTAGGTGGGAAGTAACCACTGCATACTGGGAACACCCCACAAGACCTGTGGTTTTGAAGATGATGGGACACATTCATTTAGCCACCACAGTTTGTTTCAATTTGTTTCCAGCCCCACCACATGGTCCAGATTTTTCTCTGGGATTATATATTGTGAGTTCCATTAGAGCAAATATGTGCCCTAGTGACTGCTTTGAGAATTAATACCCTACAGAGACTCTTTAATGAGCTACCACTATATTCTAATGATTTACTGAACCTACCTTTTATATACAGCCCATCAAATGCATGCTAATCTACCTTAGGTTTGTAGGATTATGTCATTCTTCTGTTCTTTCTAATGAATTAATCAGAGTCAGAAAACTTCACTGATCTCACAGGAGATGTTTCAACTGCACAGTCACACAGAAACACAGAGACACGGAGACAAAATTAGTAAAAAGTTGAAATAAATCCAATAAAAAACTGCTGGAGAAAAATGCTTTGTATGAAACACAATCTGCTATATAAACAAATGCTGGGGTATCAATACTATTGATAGGTACAGGTTATAAGAAATTACTAATAACACAAATAGGGGTATGTTGTTATAGACATAAGTAGTTGATCAGTAATACTGACACATTTCACATGGTAAGACTATTACATATCAAAGTAATGTGAAGGCATGCAATAAGAAAACTGTACATGACACTGCACACAATGATTGAAACCCAATAAGAACCCAGTAAAAAATTTGCACAACAAGGTAGCATCTGGTTATTGCACGGGTTATTGTGTGATTGTGTGACAGAGAGAGGAGTTTGATGACAGCGGTATGGAAAGATTTCCTGTGGCGTTCAGTGAAGCACTTTATGCTGGTGAGTCTGTGGCTAAAAGCACCTCTCAGTTCTGCCACCACACTGTGGAGTGAGTGATCAACATTGTCCATGATGGACTGAAGTCTAGAAAATGATCTCCTTCAGCCACAGTTTCCATGTTGTCCAGTTAATCACCCACCACTGAGCCAGTGTCTGCCACCTCCCTGCGGACCACCCAGCACACCACAGCACAGATTCAGCCAGTACAGATTTATAGAACGTCTGCAACCTGGTGTCGGAGACTCTGAGTCTGTGTAGGAAGTACAGCCTAATTTACTCGCCTTGTATAAGGCCAGAGAGTTCTAGTACCAATCTAGCTTGTTGCCAGTGTGCACAACCAGGTATTTGTAGTCCTGGACGATCTCCATGTTCACCCCCTAATCAACAGGAGGCTGTGATCTTCGCAGGTCCACCACCAATTCGTTAGTCTTGTTAGTCTAAAACTTTACATATACATAACTTATGCCACAATATCTTGATTTAGATATTTTATTGTATTTTACTTTAAGAAAAACTGGCAGCAGTTTTCATTGGCATCAGGGTTCACTGCAAAATACAATTACAACAAATAAAAAAAGTAAGTTAGTGTAAATATATGGTATATTAATGTACACTGCCAATCGAAAGTTTGGACACACCTTCTCATCCAATGTTTTTTCTTCGTTTTTACTATTATCTGCATTGTAGATTAATATTGGAAACAAACAAAATGATGAAGGAACACATGGAATTTTGCAGTCAACAAAAAAGAGTTGAACTAACCAGAATATGTTTAGTAATAAGGTAATGATGGACTGTTGATTCTTTTACTTAGTTAAGAACTTGGTTCTTGCCATAATGTGCAGTAGAGCTGTAATGGAACAGGATCACTAACTGTGGACCAGCCCGACCATCACAACTGATGATGAGAGTGAATGAGAAGCTGTGTCCAAACTATTGACTGGTAGTGTACAGTGTTTATTCCTTTAAAAAGTTTAAAAAAGTAAAAAAGTTTCCAAATGTTAAACTAAGGATGAAACAGCAGTTTCACATAAGGACAAGAACACCGCAGCTGTTCTTGAGAGGGTGTTCAGAGGAAGCTTGTTTGTATTTGTTCTTTCTCTTCCTCTTCTGAAAAAGCCATCTCCTAAGTGGCAACCAAAACAACACAGAGTATGCAGCAAGAGGCTGTGGAATGTTTCAGCGGAAAGGCAGACTCTTTCACCAAACATAACAACAAACATGCCAACACCCTACTGTTTTGGTGTTGACCGAGTGGTGCTCCCTCTCTCCGCCAGTGACTAGGCTAACTCTCTGCGCTCCCCTCTGAAGTGCGAGGGTCAGAGTCCTACAAAGCGGGCACAAAGAGGACGCTAAGCGTTTATGTGTCGCTGTGTGCGAGCCTCGCAGAGACAATGTTGCCCAAACACGACCAAAGTACCTTTTTCACACTGGCCAGTGGCTGTATTAGGGTATTAGGTGGGAAGTTCTGGCCTGTTGCCCAGGGCATAACAGAGGCAGCCTTGTTGAATGCTAAATGAAGTGTACCATGGCACTTGGTGCCTTTTTTCCTCAGTCCAGCAAAACATTTCTGTGCTCGGGGGGAGAGAAAAGAAAAAAAGCAGCTTAAGAACTCACATATGGAACTCGTTACTGTGCCTGGAGACGAAGCAAGCAAGTCCAAGACAAACGCTGTAATAGGGTGAAGGCAGTAACCCATGCAGAGACATAAAAAGACCACCTGAAATGTTAGTAAATAATGAAAACAAGGGAGGTGGGAACATTGGGGTGGGGGGGGGTGGTAACGACTTGATGTTTTGAGTATACACTACAAAAAATTTATGCTGCCGACAATGGGGGTCTTAGTGTAATGCCTTAAAAGAAACACTTTAGGACCCTGACACACCAAACTGACCACCAGGCCGATGGAGGAGCGTTGGAGGTCCTGCCTGTAGTTTGTACTGTGTCTTTGGTTCTAGTGGTCTCTCCTTGAAGCTATTTTGGTTGAATTGACACTGGTGAGGATCTTGTCTGTGAGCATACAAAGAGAAGCATGAAAAAGACACCCTGCATGACACCCCTGCAGCATTCATGACAAATGGTAGCTCGGAATTTTCCCATTTGGAATCTCCTTCTTCCGACCTAAAAGCATTCGTGTAGCTCCAGTTGTTTGAGGTCAGAAAAGTAGATGGTTACAGCGAGCTAGTACTTGTTTGGCTTAGAAAGTGTTTCCATTTGAATGAAGGAGTTGTTTATTTATTTAAATAATACATTGTTTATTTAGTTCTACATTTTTAAGACATAGGTTATGGCGTTTCACTGCTGGTATAGGAGTGAAAACATAAGCATAAATCTTGCTCTATATGAAAGTGATCATTCGTTCATGCGTGAACACACCACAGCACACAGTGTGAACAGCACAAAATTCAACCTCTGCATTTAACCCATTCACCAAGTGAAGCAGGGGGCAGCCATGAACATGGCGACCGGGGAGCAGTGTGTGGGGACAGTACACAGTAAATTTGTGTTGCTATGCTGAAATTAAAAATCAGTTGAAAATCAGTGAAGCCAGAGATCCTGAGATTTTTTTTCACTTGCAGTTTGGAAACCATAAAGTCTGGAAACCTTCAAGATCCGACTTGGTTATGAGCGGGATGAATGCAGCAAATGATTTCTTCTGAGAACACCACTAGTTTCACATAGGGCTTCTGCTGTTCAGGCAGGCGGCACAGATTCAGACGTTCATCCTCTTTAAAGAAAGTAAAACAGCACAATGTCCAAGTAACATAAATAAAAGAGCACCCAAACAGACTCAGGGTAGTTGTGAGGGAGAAACGACCAAGACTAACACAAAACAGGCATAATTTATACTGAGTCCTCAGACACAAAACACCTTAAATACATTTGGTCTCATCCATGAGAAACCTCATTGCTTCCATCTGCCAGAGATGAGATCACACCCAACATAAAAGTCCTTTTCCTTGACCCACAGTGGCCACAGACCGGGGATGTGACAACTAGGGCCCTGTATATGAGCACAAACTTCCATTCCTTACTCTCAGAACTATTGTACAGTAATCCACCACTTTTACGCATATCAGGAGTCGCGGATTCAGTCACACATGGAAACTGCAAATATCTGCTGCCTGTAATACATCGAAAAGTTGTCAACCACCATAAAAACAAAAAGAAGAAGAAGTCCTTGAATTTTAGTGTTTTGGGAGCATATTTAGGGCTTACACTATAAAAATAGGCATTTTAAGATTTTTTTTAACCAAAAACAAAATAACACGGTTTTTCAAAATACGTGGGTGCTCTTGGAACATAACCCCCGTGAAAAGTGGGGGATTACTGTACATACAATAAATTGGCTCATAGCAGTTACCAAATAATATGCAGTAAATACCAAAAAATGGTCTGCACAGTAGAATTAAACTTCTTCTCCTGTCTATAAACCTTGATTTTGTCTCCAGGTAGCGACACGTTAGCTCTGCAAATGTATTTTTTGGGTCCTTGGACTAAGCCTGTAAAAATGGTGAATCCCCTGCATCATAATGACTAAATAAATGAAAATCATTCAAAGGAATGATGCTGGGGCCTTATGGGAAATGTAGTCTGTATAGATTTTGCATAGTCAGAATGCATGTGTGTGTTGTGTAGTTTAGCCCACATTTAAATTGGAAACATCTCAGCCTTCACCCCCACCCCTGTGATGATAGGAATTTACAGTCTACGTTTTCCTTTCTTTCACTTTTGTCATGTTTCTGACATTCAAGCACACACTCAAACCACACAGTATGTACATTGAATGTGAATGTAAGTAAATGCACTATGCAAATTAAAGAGGTTGAGCACATATATAGCAAAATAGATGCTATAGGTCCACCCACTTTGTTGTGTTAATGCTGTGATAAATCCTTTTCCTGCTATTTTCCTCATTCAAAACATTCATGCATAGGCGTACAGACAAAAATGAGTGCTTCCATAAATATGCTGTTAAATATTGGATATTGACTTCTATTCAAATTCCAATTCATAGTCTTCATTCGCAGATGAAGCAGCACATTTCAGTGCGTGGTGTAAAATGCGCCTTCCATCTCTGAAATCCTCCTCAGCCATTCAAATGCCGCCAGCATTGTTAAGCAGTGTTCGCTGTCAGAGCCAGCATGAAAATTACACAACGCGCTCACAATAAGCTACGTCTGACTAACCAAACGCCTAATCATGGTGCTTTTGATGCAGGAAGCATTGTCAGCCAACCACTTATTTCAGGGTATTGAGCTGTTTGTGTGTGGATTACAGTCAAAGCTTTTGTTGGGACAGGTTGGCAATAATAGTTTTGATTCATGGTCCAAGGGAACGGGTTTATTTCTCTTTGCTTCTGGTGGTGAAGCTAATTATAGGTTTAAAGACTATTTACAGTGTATTGCCATCAAGTGACCTTGCCTTTCAGTACAACTAATAAAGATGTGAATGAGACAGATGAATGATTTCCTCTCTAAACTGATCAGCTGCAAGATACCTTTGCTGTGAAACCAACATTGTACGATGGAATATGGCCTTGGATCTAGTTTTTTTTATCACACAAACTATGGTATTTCTGAAAAGGTAACTTTAAAAGAAAAGGAAAACATGTTCTTTACTAATGATTTATTTCACAAGACCATTTCTATCGGCCCATTCTTTTAGAAAAATGATACAAAGCAGAATTTAAATTGCTCCAGAACTTTGAATGAATGAATCTTGTCTATGACATGGCCATGAATCAGACATGTCTCCAGTCTATGAAAACACATATGAAAAAGGCTCGGATTTAATTAGAAAAGACCTGATTTGTAATGAACATGACGTTTTAGATCGTATTAACAACTTCTTTGCTCCACTTTGAGGATTCAGAAATTCCTTGTCTGCACTAATGAAAACACAATGAAGTCAATCATAATCATAAGTCATCAATGAAGTTAATCATATCATACATCATACATATTACATCAAACATCATACAATTCCTCAATAGGCTCGATTTGAAAAGACTGTCATTTAGTGAAGAGTCATAATACATTAAGAAATTAAATGAGTTTTAAAATCCACTGTAGGTTTCCTGAATTTGAGCATCATCACAGTTTTTTTTAAAGATCAAAGATTTTCTTCCGTCTTATGAAAACCTCACTTTCCGTTCTTTACACCCCTCGAAAATAACAGCTACTATGCATTATGCACTGCGAAAACAAACCCCTTAGTTTTACCCCTTAAAATTAACTTAATTTTGACATTCATTTTCAGGAAATTAAGGAAAATTAAGGGGAAAAGTGCACAGATTAAGGCTAATTAAGGGGTAAAACTATTGCATTTTCTTATTACTTTTTCAAATTTGCCCCTTAAATAACAGAATCTTCTGAATGAATGCCTTATGTTTAAGGTTAAGGGATTCCACACTCATGCCTTAAATCCACTTTTAAGGTCAAATTAAGTGATTGGTACACAAATTAATGGCCACATAATTCAGAGTGAAGGGTTTGGTGTATTTTCGGGGTTAAATTAAAGCATTTTTAAGTACATTTTGTAGTGATGTGAACACGATAAATGCACCAATAGAAATGATCCAAACCATATATATCCAAATTATGTTACATGAAATGAACATCTGTTGATGCCTTTTATTGCTTTTCAGATTCTGTAGCTGCTTAATCCTCACTAGAGTCTCATATACCCAGAGCTGGGCGCCCACACCATTCACTCAAACAGATACAGTCTATTTAGAATTCCCAATTCACCTGATACACATGTCTTTCTACTGTGGGAGAACCAGGAGATTGAAGGAAACCCTCGTCTCCACGAGAAGAACATGCAAACTCCACACACAGACAAGACCAGGACCCGAATTCAGCCGCCCTGGAGGTGTGAGGCAACAGCACTACCCTGCAGTTCATTTCATTTAAAATGATTGTTTCAGTTTGTTTCAACAGAAATACATTTTCAGCCAGGGAAAGTGTCTTAGACCGGGGGTGAAAATTGCAGAAGAGCATCTTTTAAGTCTGTTTCCTGTAGGACATTCTCTGCTACTGTTGTTTTTGGAAGATAAATACATTTCGAGGCCTGAATCACAGCACATGAGTCATTCTAAAACATCTGACCTCCAGTAAAATGTGCAAATGCTTCTGCCAAGTCAGCCACCCGCCTGACTCATCCACCATTTCTGATCGCATCATCTCCTTTACTGACTGCTGAAAATCAGCAATAGTGAAGAAATGGAGATATGATTTAGAATTCATACGGATGACTCAGAACTCACTTAAATTGTTTGCTATTCATTTTTGGCAGGTTTCAATTGAACTGGGAATGCACAATAAATATTTCCATGTGTGTTCAGGTGTAGTTGAGTGCATAAGTTTGCATACTCCTTGTCAAATGCCTACACCACTGCAGCACACTCCCTACTGGTGCTTTTTCTGAGGCAGTGGCTTTTTTGACACAGAAGCTCTGACCACACATTTCCAGAGAAGAAGAAGAAGAAGGCTGCTCTGTAATTTAAAGCTTATCAATGTGCTTTGCATTCTTGTTCTGGTGAGACTTCTGGTGAAACTAGTGCTACTCTGTGGTGTACACTTTCAAAAATAAAATTGCGAGACAGAGGGTTTTTTTTCAGGAAATTGAACCATTTATGGTTACCTTTTAAAGGATGGTTCTTCAAAGAAGAAATAAAAACATGTGTTAACCTCTAAAGGTTCCTCACACTCAGAAATTTCATTCTCATTGGTTCTGTAGAACAAAAATGTTTCCTGTATAACATCACACCATTTAGTGACACTTTTTAAGTGTGTGTTTAGACAACAAAGCACAGCTTTTATTATTTAAAAAAAATCACACGTGATTAGGCTGAGCATTTATATATGTTTATGGATGCATGTGTGTTTGAGAGAGAGAGAACTAGAGAGAGAGGGAGACAGAGAGAGAAAGAGACAGAGAGACAGACAGCCAGGGTGTGTGTTTGAGAGAGAGAAGTAGAGAGAGAGAGAGAAAGAGAGAGAGAGAGAGAGAGAGAGAGAGAGAGAGAGAGAGAGAGAGAGAGAGAGAGAGAGA
>JBBPDH010000037.1:8410919-8421026 GCA_037974565.1 Clupeocharax schoutedeni
TTCCCGATTTCCGATCCCGTCATTTAGGTCAGGATCGGACCGATACCGATACAGAATATCGGATCGGGACATCCCTATTTGTAAGGTATTTTTACTGGCTCCTGTACTTTAGCAGATAAGCTCCTAAAACTAAATGGTTGTCTGCGGTTCTTGACAAAATCTAAGGCAGGTGATGAACTTAAACATGTTCTGCATATTCACACCTTTCTATCGTCCATTCGGATGTTTCAAAAGTGCCTCTTCTCTGACGTTATTCTGGAAAATCTGTTTTGGTATTTTGACTTTTATGCTGCTCTGTCTACACATAACATCAACCTCTTTGCTGGTTAATTACTCTGACTTTTATAGCAGTAGAGAAGATAAATAATGTTACATCTGCACCTCCAACATAACCTAATCCAGACCAAGACATCTTTAATCATTTTTTACTGTTCCCCCTTTTCAAATAAAAGTTAAAAAAAAAAAAAGGCTATAGAATGTAAAAAAATTGGTCCCCTCAAAGTGCTGAAGGCACATTCACCCTCACTCAGACACAAACACCTTTTTTTCATTGCTTTATATTTTCTCAAAATGTTAGACTTTCCTTTACCACAGTCAACTTAACTCCTTTTAGCCTGTGGTAGAAATTAGCATAGCTCCACTTATTTCCCACAGTCTGCAGACACATCCATGCGAATAGTGCAGTGTTTACATATCGGTGTTGACTGTTATTCCATGCCTTATTGCTGTCTGCAGCTGATGACAGCATGCATCATTGTAAACACTGCCATGGTGTTATCAGTCATCTGAAACTGCTGATCAGAAAATGTGCATTGGTAACGTTATTTACGGTACGAAAATGCATGAGGATGCAATAACTTAGCCCCTTCGGGTTTGTGCTGTTTTATAAGAGCACAAGAGGAAATGCATTATTAACATATTCACTGGCATGACATGATCTTTTTTTTTTTTGAGCAGTCAGAAATCTAGTGGCTGGTTTCCAAATGAAGAGGCGTAGGTCTCCTCAGGCTACACCCTTGACCCACACAATGACACACAGCCAAGTGTCTGTGATTGTTTTATTGCAGAGCTGCCTCTTGGTTCAGTTCTTGGCCATTAGCATATGTTGGTGGTTATGAGTGATTCCAGCCTTTAGCAGTTTCCCCTCGCTGGGCTGGAAGCAGACTTCTCCCGAGAGAGTTTTACAGCCACCACAGCACCCCCCTCCCCATACGCTGTAATTGCCCCATATGCATGTGAACAACACCTTCTATGTGGAACGACTGCATAATGCCCATCAAGGCACAAATTTCAACCTTTGAGCACAAAAGCAGCCTGTGAAAGTGGCAGGGCTGAGAGGTTGTTTTGCCTTTTGGCTAAAGCTTTTAGCATCCTCATGTTCCTCCAGCCCCTGAGGCTAGCTTTGCCGGATAAATGCTATTCTGGCCAATTAAGCTCCATCTATTGATAGTTGCAGCTAAGGCCTATGCTTTTTTGGGGGCCGGTCTCAGCGGAGTGCGGTAGAAAAGGTTAAAAACCTGGACTGAATTTAAAAGGGAGAATTATGTGGTGGGTTGAGAGGAATGATAACAACTGTACAGATATCCAGGGCTAGAACACCAAATCAATGCACTTCACTATTATTTCAAGATTATTCAACACTGTTGTTTCATTTTTTTTTTCAACAAGTCTGAATACAATTCCTTTTAACATTGGTGAAGACTTTTGTCTATGCTAAAGCTGAAGTTCCTGAATACACTTGGAAATCAATTAGATTGGAAAGCTTAGCATTGTGCATGTATTTAATGGCATTATGTTCAATAAGAGTTATTAACTGGAAATTCCATATATATACACTTTATGGTTAAATTTGCAAGCTTAAGTTGCAAATTTACCAGTAAAAAATGTCATTTTGACTTTTTATTACAGTGACCATGGATCAGTAACAATCAAGGAAGTACAAATTACGATGGCAAACATATCAGTATACAGTATAATCTAAAGTAAGTCGCCAACCTGACATCATGGTCATTAAAATCAGAAAGCCTAGTGCAGTTAAACAATGGATATATTATTGTCCTTTATCATTTTCTGCACAGATGTGCTTTACAAAACATTGCTGTTTAGCTGCCACCTGTGGTTTTGGGATGCTCCACGCCAAGCCTGTTTCAGCCATCAGACATGTCTGAGAAATAGCACTAAATGCACTAAATCACTCCGGTCTCATAACTATGAAGAACAGGAACTTTTATTGAGTACACAGCCCTTTGGGTGACAAATAGCAATACATTGTGTTTAAGACAGGGACTCCATGAATACTGTATAAAGCAGGCATACAGCAGGGGTTTAAATGTGTCCCCTCTGCAAATCATGAGAAGATTGTAAGCCGTTAGATCTGCTGATGACGATGGTGCCATAGGAAGGCACGGCTCATTAAGGCAGATAGCAAATGTCATCTAGTGTCTCCTCTCTGGCCCTGTGCTGAGGGGGAGAGGAGCAAAATTAATTGTGCATAGAGCCCGTATTCTTCTGAAAGAGAGCCAAACGTAAACCAGGGTCAGCTTTGATTAAATCACCAGTAAGGCTTTCGAAGGGAGGTCTAACCAGAGCACATCAGCTCTCACATAACTCTTACACAACTAATGGAGCCATCTTTCTTCTCTCACTCCAAATGATACCATTACAACAACCGTTCATCTTCATCTGGCCAACAAAGGCTTTTTCAACAACTGCCTTTAATTGCCTCTAAACTATTCATTTTATTTAACTTCACATCATGAATGCTGTTGGTGGGATGCAACAAGTAGCCTAACCTGCTAAATCATTAAACACAAAGCAACTACTGTATAACTAAGGCTAACTTAGTGACTGCTTTCTAGCTGAGCTAAACCTTTAGCTCATAACTCAAATTTAAGCTTGCCATGACAAATACAATCTCTGCTACTTTCCAAAGGAATAGTGAGAGTAAGCTGAAGACTCCAAATGTCTACAGGGTTCCTCTTGCAAGCGACTGAACTAACTTATTTTCTCCTCTGCCTCATTTTTCAGATTCCTTGTTTGTGACAGATTACTTCACCCGGACGCCTCGCAAGCTTAATGCCTTCCGCTCCTTCGCCAGTGTGGAGCTCTTCCACTTCAACGTGCCTGATGACACCGTGGTGGCCGTCTGGAACCTCATTACCTTCAAGGAGCAAGGAGGCACTTTTGGAGACAGCTGTCCTGACCGCAATGTGACAGTGTGAGTAGGCCTGGACTTCCATCCTCATTCTTTGAGGGGCTTTTTTTTTCAATGCTTTTCAGGAGTGCAAAGCATATATCTGCTTTCAACAACAGGTTTTTCCGAGGCCTAATGCTGATGCGGATTGTATGACTGTGCTGACTCGCTACTCTGGGACAGTGTGTGCCTAACTATACTAGAAAATGGTTTCCCTGACTCCCTGGTCGTTTGCTTCTGTGTCCATAAAAAGGCATTTATTAACTCAGCAGGGGTGCCAAGTCCTGGAAACTCAGTGTAGTGTACACCAGGGATTCATAAATTTTACATGCGAGATGACACTGTGATTAAATTGAGTTTCATACTAGCTGATTTTCAATTGGATTTTTAGCAGGAACACAGTGCCACCTCAACCATTCTGCTTTCAGAGGTGTGTGAGAAATACATGTACACTCACAGTATTTTTGAGATTCTTTATAAATGCACCATGGAGGGCCTGTGTGGAACGGCATTTTAATACACTGAATATTAAGTATATTGTTGTCTTGACAATAAACAAATCTTGAATCTCAGAAGGTTGAATTTAATATTTCAAAACATACCGTTCTGCCTCCACCACTCTCTCTGTAGAGATTTCCAGCTGATGGCAGAGCAGGTGCCATACCATGCTGCAATGCATGAAGCTTTCCTGACCCCAGTGTCCGTGTGAAGGGTCCATTAGAGGATCTCTGTGATATTCATACTGAGGAAATTGAAGGTGCTGACCCTTTCTACCCCCCGCCCCCCGCATCCTGTAGTACACTATCATTTCCTTAGTTTAACTGATATTGAGAGAGAGAGAGGTTGTTGTAACTGCATTATTTATTTAGCACCTTCACCTCTCGTAATTTTCAGTGACCCAAGGTGGTTATGTTGTCAGCAAACTTAATGATGATGTTGATATTGAACCTGTGTTTAGCAACACAGTCATGAGTGCAAATACGTACAAGAGAGGACTGAGCGCACAGTTCTGTGGTGTACAGTGATGAGGAGGAATGGCTGATAATTCTGTCAGATAGAAAGTTAAATATTCAGGTGAAAATGGACATCCCCAAAGCTTGGAGTGTTTGGAACGGATAATTGTGTTGAATGCTGAGCTGTGATCAAGCAAGAACATTCTCACATATGAATCCCCGTTTTCCAGGTCGGTGAGGGCAGTGTATGATGCCAAGGCAATGGCTTCTTTGTGGCCTTGTTTGTCCTGTAACTGAACTGAAGTGGGTCCAGGGATGTCTGTGTGACAGGGCGGTAGTCATTCAGACAGGAGACCACTGGTTTCTTGGGTGCAGGAATGATGGTGAATGCCTTGAAGGACGTTGGGGCCACAGACTGTCTGAGGGAAAAGCTGATGTTGATAAACACCACCTGGTTACTGTCTATCTTTGTGAGGGTTGTCCCATTTGATGGATCATCTCACATCAGCTGTTTATAAGATCAGTAGGACAGCCTCACTGCTCACTTGATGACATATCACAGGTTCTTTGTTAATTGCATTGAAATGAGCATAAGGTGTTGACCTCATCTGCGAGAGACACAGTGGGGAACAATGATCTTTCTTCTTTTAGAAACAGTGATAGTTCACTCCACAAGCTCTGGACTGGACTCTACTGGACTCTTATCCCCGTAATTCCTTATGGCCTTCCTGATGGACTTCTTGTGTCTGTGTTGATGCCAGAGTCACCTGAATTAACAGCAGATGTCTGTGGTTTGAGCTTAGAACCATTTACACAGGTTTTCTGTGTAGATGGTGGTTTTAGGAACAACATAGTCAATGCACTTGCTTATATAACCTACCACAGTGTCTCCCTGTCCCATTTATAGATCAGAGTTAGTAAACAGGATTTTCCTGTTTAAGTTGTGCTTTTCTGTAGACAGCAGTAGTATGGAGCAATGGTCTGCCTTTCCGAAAGCAGAGCAGGTGAGGAATTTGTAGCAGTCCATGAAATGGGTGTAACAACGGCCCAGGGTCTCATCACCTCTAGTAGTAATGTGCTGGTAGTATTTTGAGAGGACCTTCTTTATGCTGACTCTTTACGCTGAAATCTCCCAACACAAAAACACCAAACAGTGCCTCTAGGTTTGTGTTCACTAAACCATTTATAATCCCTTACAGTTTGCCGAGAGCCAAATATCTACCAGCTTGTGTTGGAATATAAACAGCTGAGAGGGGAAGTGAACTATAGAACTGAATTCCTTAGGGAGGTTAAAGAGTCTAACTTTAATGGTCAGCAGATTGACAGCCAGCAAGCAGTGTGTCTCCAAGACCCAGACATTCATGGCTCATGAAGAGTTAACCATAAAGCACACTCAACCCCTTGACCTGAATGAGTCCTTTGTCCTGTCTTACTGGTAAACAGTGAAGCTTTCCAGTGTGATGGCACTGTCGGGCTCCAGGCATTTTCTTTAGTCCCTTTGGTGTTTAATCCGTGCGCACAGCTTGTCCAGATTCTTGTCCAGGGACTGAACATTAGCAAGCAGGATGCTCAGCAGAGGAGGCTTCTTGTTTCTCTGTTGGGCTGCAACAGAACTCTTCCCTCTTATTGTGTTTCCTCGGACATTGCACAAGTAAACACAAGACCCACGGTAGTACATAGTCTGTGATATCAAAAGCTGGTTTGAATTGGCTGAACATCATAAATCCAAAAGTGAAAACACAATATGGACAAAAGTACTGGGACACACCTGTCTTTCAGGGTTTGGGCTAGACCCCTTACATCCAGTTATGTCTTATGCTTCAGGAGACAACACCATGCTTCCAACTTTGTGGACACAGTTTGGGGAAGAACCTTTTCTTTTCCTGCATGACTGTGTCCCAGTGAACAAAGCAAGTTCCATAAAGACATGAATGGAGTTTAGTGTGGAAGAACTTGACTGGTCTACACTGAGCCCTGACCTTAACCCCATCCAGCACCTTTGGGATGAACTGGAATGGAGATTGTGAGCCAGACATTCTCTTTGTTTTTTTTTTTGTTTTTTTTACAATTTTTGCTAGCTTGTGGGCAATTTTTTTAATGTACCATATCATGTAACCAAGAGGGCATTCTTTTTAAAATAAAAAGCTCATTCAGACTCTGATAATCAATAAAATATTTCTATGCTGTATCTACAGGATGAATTTCCACAGAAACTCCAAAATGTTGTGTAAAGGAATGAAAGCTGTTACACCTGTTATAACTGTTATTCTACTATCCCTACTACCAACATTACCATCAAAATTCACCACTTCTCAGTGAGGCTCCTCAAAGACTGGTGGCAAGGTTTAAAACTTGGATTGAATTTAAAAGAGGGGACTTTACCGTGGAAGAACAGTCTGATACCTCAGTTATTTGGAAATACAGAGCAGGTACAAAAAGGTCTTTTTAAGAGAAGGTTCTAAAATTTAAAGCAGCAATATGACGGGATGGATTCTATAACATGCCATTTAGCTGACTAATAGTCCCATGCTGTTCCAAATGTTCTTTTAACTTAAATGTCTCCCTGTTCATTTCTTTCACATCATCTCAGCAGGATCCTGTTGGTCCTTCTTTACCTTTAGAGGCCAGTTTTAGTGTGCTACGCCCTCTGATAATAGTGATGGAGGGTAGTGTTACCAGCGCACCAGAAACATGCTTCAAATTCGAATCCGCTTGCTGTCATTAACAGCTGACCTTGCTTTTGCCTACTGTTCAATGCACTGAAATAACTCAGGCCCATGTTAAATGTGCGACATTATACAACGAAAGCATGCCCTTGAGCATGTGGTGGAGCTAGGGCTGCTAGTGACAGCAAATCTTTTCTCACTGAATAGTTAGTTATGCCTTTGGCATATAGAGGTAAGAGGACTCTAATATTTGTACTTGTACTTCTGTGACCTACAAATGAAAACACCATGAGTAAAAAGGTTAAGGTATTTCAGAGAAGTGTTGCTGCCAAGCAAGATGTGGTCTCATTTTATTGTGGTTATGAAAAGATTTTCAGATTAATACAGGAATAGTTTGAAATGGTTGCTATTGTTAAAAAATCCAGTGCAACCTCAATCTTGACCCCATCTGATGGACAAAGAGCTTTTTATTATTAATTGATACTAGTCCTTATCACTGTTTTATAAACCACCTTCACTTATTATATTTATTAAACAATGTACTGTAAAAAAGCCAGACCTGTTACAGGTCGGTCAGTGGCCAGGTTGGAACAATGCTTTTGTTTATAATTCTTCATGTTCAGTTGTGTTTTCAGTGGGTCTCGGTTTGGGGCTTTTATTTTGAATGTACTTCACGTGTCTCTGGGTCTTGTAGTTTTCTGTCTGTGTGTCATGTGTCTCTTAGTCCCACCTGCTTCTGCTTAGTCTCGTGATTGTTTGAGTTTAAAAGCCTGTCTCTGTCTTACTTCCCTGGTGTTTCCATCGCCTCATCTCCCTGCCTGTTTCTGCCCTTGCCTGTATTCACAGTTTTGAGCCAAGAGTCCATTGCGCCTGCTTATTTTCTGTCCTTCTTTTATTCAATAAATCTCAACATGGAAACCTGTCTACCTGGTCCATGGTTCCCCCAAGGTAAATCCGAGGGCGGGCCTCCCACTAGACAACAAGTATGACCACATAGATTGGACCTTTACCTGAGGGGAAGAACCTATTCAGAAGTGCGATATAAAGATTGATCTCTTTTTAAAGTTTGCTAGAAACTTTTTTTTTACTCGTAATGTCAGACATAACTCTAGGGGAATATATTGTAATATTTACAACATGCACAGCTGTGTCGCAGCTTGAGTACTAATGAAAATTATGTCTTTGGGGCTTGAGTGAAGCAATTTGGACGGCCTGCCCATGGACAGAATATTGTTTGACAGCTTTATAACTTACCTCAAGAGAAACAGAGGGAGAGACATTGCTCTGATGATTTGCCTAATCCTATTACTTACTTAGATATTGTTTTTATTGCTTCACGGTCAGTGTTTGTACTTACACAAAGTGAGGTTCTTGAACATAATTCTCAAACATTTTGGTAGAATCCTTAAAAGTTTCAGAGTTACTCATTCAGTTTAAGCAACCAAGAGAAAAGCTGAGTGCCACCTCTTTAGTTTGAAAACAAAGGGTGGTTTTCTGTTCAAGCAGTGTCTAGGTTCAGGGGTGTCTAGGTTTAGGGGTTTGGGGATATGGATACTGTACAATGAATACAGGACTTGTGGCAGGACATTTGGGGCATATCATAACTCATATCAGAAAATTATAAATGTAAAGAAATAGCAAACAGAGACATGGAATCAAGTTTGTGATGTGTGTGATATTAGGCTAGGTAAAACTACCACATCTCATAGCCACTCCTTCCCATACAATGTCAAAGTCATCCTTTCTTTGAAAGACTGAAGCAATATATGTTAGTGAGAATTTAAAATACGTTTGTGATATAAATTATATTAAAATGGCAAAAGATGTTTGAACAGAGACAAATGGACAAACACAAAGTATTTCATTTAATTCTGACTGTTTAACAATGTTCAGGAGCGTCTACCGTCAATAGTTTTGCCCCACAGAGCTGATAACAGAGGCAATATGCTAGCTAAATGATTTAGATGACCCCATTTTGGATAAGAATGGCTGTGAATCTACTTAAATCTACTTTAAATAATTGATAAATAATAAGTCCCGTTCAAGTTTTATGTTTATTCCACTTGCAATGCATTTTCAACTTGGATGAACTTGGACCAATGACTTAGGAATGAAAATGAATGAATGAACTCGGCTTTCTATTCAGCACATCAGCGAAACTGACAATGCAAACTCACTAAACAGTGATCATTCATGGCTGTTGCAAAGCAGTCAGCAAATGTCCCTGTGAAATCTAGAGGGACAAGGTTCTTACAATCTCACACAACTCTGTTACAAAAACAGTCCTTTAAAGTGTTCCTGAAATATTCTTTCGTGCAACATAAGAACTCCTTTTCAAACTACTTTTATTTCTAGGCCTCTCACATTTTATCTCTCCGAATTACAAACAGTGTAAATGGTCCATCAAACAATTTGAGCTGATATTAATTACAGAGTGCCTAGTGGTTGGAGCATTGCCGCCTGCTGCAATCAGAAGGTTTTTGGTTCAAATCCCAACTGCGGTTTTAGTCTATTGCAGATTTTCGAACCTCCCGCACTGGGTACAGCTGATTGTGGTGTCCGGAACTTGACGTCAGGCGGCGGTTAACAAAGCAATCAGACACCTGAACGGAATGAACCTTTGCTGCTCAGTGCCACTCCCAAACATAAACAGCCAGCATGAGGATGAGGGGACGTGGTGCACGAGGCCCGGACGTCACAGTCACCTGTACTTACGTAGAGGTGGGAGGTTTGGAAGTAGCCAATCCGAGAACATTATTTATTTTTCCTTGCTGCTGATTGGCTGCTGCCCTGGGATGCTGCCGTTCAGAATTTCCCCCGTGGAGCGTCTCAAGCGTTCTTGTGTTTTTTTGTTTTGTTCTTGTTAAAGTCCTGTACTTTTATTACTGTATATCAAATGAAAATGAAATTAAGGTGTTATTAAGGAGCTAAATTAAGGAGCTTGGTTTACACTATACAGTAAAAATAAGCATTTTTAGGCATTTTTGTTTACCACATCACAACAACACGGTTTTTCACTTGGAACGTAATGGTGTTTGTACCCAGTACTGTGCTGTTTTTGACAGTATTAATTAAGGACAGAATCCATTAAAAAAAAAACAGTGCCATGGGCCAAAATAGTGGGTAAGGTTATTCTGTGACAAACCTAAACTTGAAGTGCTTCTGTCATGACTGCGTCGCCCTCACAGCCCATAACCCGTTCTCTTTCCCCTGAATACTAGTTTTCCTCCGGCCGCGATCCAAATCCCCATGTACACTTCCCATGCTCCCTTGTTCCCTTTGTAGTGTCCTTGTG
>JBBPDH010000037.1:8436866-8464669 GCA_037974565.1 Clupeocharax schoutedeni
ACAAATTGGTGCCATTTCTGCTCTTATGGTTAATTAAAAACTCAAAACTAGATTTTTTCCCCAATGTATTACTTTGTGTAGGCAGCTATAATCGAGGGATGCTTATCCTAGCCACCTCTGAGTGAGCACATGTATTAGTGTTATTCATCTGAATATAATTAAATGAACCTTTGCTCCTAGTATTCACCCCTGAGGTACTCCATTATGCCCCCATGGTGCAAAGCCACACTATCCAGTGTTGGTTGTCTGCATGTCTCTTCCATGACCTGGTCTGGACTTCAGATGTTCCATTTAATTAACTGTTGGGGTTGCAGGCATAAGAATGTCTGCATGTATGGATTATGAGTAACCTTCTCTTTCCTGAGTGCCCTTTGTATAAATATGCTATTTTTCTCTAAGTTCTTCTTACTGTTGACCAATTAGATGGGGATGTGTGGTGCCCTCGTATTTAGACCGGACCGGAGAAATTACCATGACTGACAATGGACTCTAAGCAGAACCATGGCGGAATAGATAATTAGTGGATACAATGAGATCCTTGCAGGAAAAGCATTTTTTTTACATGTACTGCAACAGTTTTTCCCTGCAGTGGGCCGGGTCATTAGGGTTGTAACAGTGGCACAAACTTCTCCTGTAAAGGCAAGCAGTCATTTGGCTGCACTGGGCAGTGCTGTGAAGCTTAGAGAGCACTGCAGCAGATGTCTCAGGAACATTATGGACAGCTTGAGAGTCAGCATGGAAGCTATTTGACCAGATATTACAAGGTGTTATACTGACTCCTTACTATCTTTTAGATGCTACAAAATATTACAGTGAAATCATAAAAGAATCATTTTCACTGTTTTAATCAACCTATAGGTCGATGGTTCTTTAAGGAAACATTTTTGTACTGAAGAACAAAATGAACAAGAACAAGATGTGTACTGAAGCAAGATTTTTCTCAGAACCTCACCCACAAGCCAAATTCACCTTTTGAGAGTATAAAGAACTATTAGATGTTAAGCCCATTTTTTTTTTATTAGTCTTACCAGATTTTCACCCACATTAGCCCAGAAATGAGCAGAATGTCCAGGAGCTTGCCTGTTAAGTACATAAGTTCAAGCTACAGAAACTGGATAAAGCCTACATAATGCAAACATGAATGATATTAGTACATTCTATGTCCAGTGATTTTACATCACAAATGGACACAGTTTGGGGAAGAACCTTTTTATTTCCGGCATGACTGTGTCCCAGTGCACAAAGCAAGCTCCATTAAGATATTGCTGAGTTGGTTGTGGAAGAACTTGAGCCCTGACCTCAAACCCATTCAACACCTTTGGGATGAACTGGAATGGAGATTGTGAGCTAGGCCTTCTTGTCCAACATCAGTGCCTGATTTCATACAGAATGAATGAGCACAAATAAACACTCCAATGCAATTTCATTCGCGACTTTGTTGATGTAATGGTCAGGTAGTTTGAAAAGTCATCACCCAGACCATTGTCGCAGATGCCATGGCTGTGTGTTTTAATAGGTTTTGTTATTATTAGTTAAAGGACAGTGAATGGGACTCCTATTACTGAGGAAAATCCAGCCAATTACAGAAGGTCGTGCAGTTATTATTATCTGCAGACACTGCGAAATCATGGTGGATTAAAATCGCAGATCTTATTGGTAGATAGATCATAATACTTCCTTGGGTAAAATTATTCTATCTCAAATAGGGCTTAACTTGAACTGCCATCTCTAACGTTTGGATTTGCATGCATAAAAGATAAGTCAATTCTGCCATGCAGGTCCTGTCATTCAGTTTTTACTCCTAGAACACGTTACTCCGTAACTGCTATGAATTATTCAGTAATTGCTATGTAACTCATCGGTAACACTTCCTAAGTATCCATAACATCCATTAGCACTTATAAAGGTTCAGTCCAACAAGCATCACTTTAGTCAGCTTCCCCCTTAGAAAGTATAATGGCAACAGATGCTTTTTGGAATTAGCCTTTATAAATGTGTATGTAGATTTACTTTATATACTTTACCATAGGGTACTATTCAAATAGCCATGAGATTAGGCTTATGTTGATGTCATGGCATTTTGAATGGTACCCTGTGGTAAAGTATGTAACTGAAGTGTGTGTCCACATATGTGTATGTGCCCTCGTAATGTGAATGTTTAATTGAATGTATTTAAGAAAACATCAAGTGTGTTCTCATAGTAGTCTTTTTATCCAAGTCAGTTTGGCTCGAGTAACTCTGTGACAAACAACAGCTTGCTCTGTGGCAGCTCCACTGATGCATGGTACAATAGTACATGGAGGTGAATCATTACAGCAGTGCTGGGGAATGTTCGTTTCTGTTCTTTCTGCTGATGAGCTCCATGGTAGTCTCTCTGTGGCTAATCAGAGGGCAGCTTGGCGGGCACGCAGTCACATAAGCAGATGGCTGGGGTATGGACAGGGAGGTTGGAGAGCGAGAGGGTGAAAATGGTGGGGGGTTTGAAAAGAATCAAATTATGGCAGCATGTATAAGCTAGCCGTCTCTGCAGTGAGAATTTAGCAGTGACCAGAAAGTCGATGGACTGACAGTTTGTTTCCTGCTAACCAGACTCTTAGCCTGGATCTGAAGGCTAATTGGGAGCTGTCAGCCTCTTTGGGATGCAGTTTCAACTCGAAGCACCAATGGTCGTTTTGGGTAGACGCCACACACAAAAAATCGAAAACTCTGTTAAGTGTGGATTTGTTTATCTCTTGCATTTTTAATTAGCTGCCATCCACAGGGCAGATGTGTTCCTGACACTTCCTCCTAACTTGGACACATTATTAGCCCAAAGCTGTAACTATTTCTGCCTTTTAATATTCTATGAAGATCTATACTTTAAATCACACTAGTGGCTTTATGTAATAGAAATAAAGCAGCTGAGACGAAGAAGGAACAAGTGACTGTAGGTACAGGTGGAATCACTAATTTGTAGGAGGGTAAAGAGAAGAGATGATGTGGGCAGAGGCAGGACAAGGAAACTATGACATTTAACTCAATAAAACAGTAGACACATTATTTCAATTTTAAAGTAATCTATGAATGTAGTTACAATATTGTATACACATTTAAGATACTAATCCCAGTCTTTGGAATACTTAGCCTGAGCTTTCTTTGTCCCTCTGAGTTTATTTTTGTTTTGGTTGCTCTCTCATCAGCATTACCTGTACACTCACCTGCTTAAACCCAGTTATACCTGGAAATGCCACCCTTTCTCCCTCACATCAACCAGGTGGTTTTAAGTCTTTGAGTGTTTGTTCATCTTATATGACTGCAGTGATCCTGCTGTGAAAATTCTGCATCCTGTAGTACAAGCTGTCCACAAGTAGATATTACACTTTGTGCATTGGCTTGGATCTCTGGAGCTATTATCAAGTCTGCCATTACCATTTAGAATTATTTGCCCATGTGTTTTGTGTTATGATTATGAACTAGGAGCCTGTTCTTGTGTCTCACCTTGCCGCCTGATTGTGTTTAATAAATTGTTATCTGAGCTCCTGCGATTGCCTGTAAATTATTGTTTGGTTGTCTCTTTGGTCCTGTCATTTCACTGTGTATTGTGTATGTAGTTTTGGTCACATACACATTTTCTTGTATATGTTACATTTATGGTATTAATCAGACGCTTTTATCCAAAGGGACTTCCATTCCCTAACTACAGGGGGAAGTCTCTCTAGAGCAACTTGGGGTTAAGGGTCTTGCTAATGATAAACACGTAGTTAACTTGACTGAATTAACTTGACCCTTTAACTTAAAGGGAATCAGAACAAATAAAATGCATTGCATTTAGCCTCATTGAATTTCATATTAAAAGATGAGCTGTCTGACGAAGGGTTCTGCGTGTCCTCTTCTCCTTTCATAAGTAATATCTCAATGTTGCATCAATTTTGATATATTACAATGTAGACAAAGTTTAAAATTCCCATCTCAAACTATGCAATCTACCACATGATTGGAAATATTTGATTGTCAAATTTCATTCATATTTTTGGTACTGATTAATCTGGGATCTGAATTGTAATCTGAAAGTGGGCATATGAATGCTTAGTTACTATGGATGCACATCCAACAATCAATAATGGCAGATTCTTAAAGTGAGCAAAGTTCACATTATCACCTAAATGTATCTCTTGAAAAGACATGTTAGGTAATGGTTAGGATGAGGATGAGGTTCACTGATCCAGAGATAAAGTTCGATCAGGGTGCAAGGTTTGCCTTAAGCCCCTAGGCTTTCTTAAGCTCCTGGGTCTCCAGATCCTGTCTTGATTCAGGGCATGCTCTAATAGTGTTTGCAAGAAGGAGACAACAGGGAAGGCTACCCTATTACAGGACCCACGCTGCATGGCAATAAAATTTAATAAGGTGGCACTTAGGCTAATGCAGTTAAGTAAAAAAAAAAAGACAGAAAAAAGCCAATGTGGAGATGATCTGTGTTTGAGCTGCTGTTCAAGCAGTGCACTTCCCCCTAACAAGTCAGAATTCCTAATTTTCCCATTCTGGCAGCAGTTAAAAAGAAATGCAGCAGAATATGGAGTTTGCAAGCATTGTCCATGCCATTGCTGGATTGATGTGAGACTGATGGAATTGGTAAATGTCTTGTAGGATGTAATTCATAGCAGGATGAAGATGATGCTCCAGTAATATGGGTCCCTAATGGGTCTTTCCTGCATTAGAATTCCATATTACAGTAAACCTCCCACTTATAAGATGTTCAGCAGCCACTGCGTCAGTCTCTCGCAGATTATTTCTGAGAACTGGACTATAATTGTTCGCAGAAATCCCTGCACCTTTGCGGAAACTACAGAAATTCTCATATTTTTTTTGCTTTTGTGACGCCTGGGCAAGACATTCAGACACATGAACAGAATGAGCCTCTGCTGTTCCACACAAACATAACCAACCAGTACAAGGACGAGGGGGCGTGGGAGGTTATGAAGTAGCCAATTCGAAAACTTTTTTTATTTCTCATTGCTGCTGATTGGCTGCTGCCATTTAATGCATCTCTGCCAGATGCAGTCATGAATTTGAGTGTTCTTGTGTTTTTTGTTTTGTTCTTCTTAAATTATTTTTATTACTGTAAATTAAATTATTTATTACTGTATTTACCCTGCTTATACAAAAGAAAACAACAGCGCATACCAAAGAAAACGGGCATGCATGAATTACAGTACAGTCTATACAGGGGTATACAGAGTTTAGTGTAAACAGTACAGTTTTCATTAAGGGTACATTTTCATTAAGAGTAATATGTTATTATTAAAAAAAATTAAGTATTACACTATACACTATACACAGAATGTTATTGTATATCCTGCACCTTACACTACTAAAAATAAAGTGTTATGTATGAGACACCAAGCCAAAAATCCCGTAGGAACCTTTATATGGGTATGATTTTAATACATTTTCCTTTTCTTTACCTTAAAATCAGCTTATAAATAATGTACTCTTGGATAATTCTTAGTACTATCTGTAGGTTCAGCAAAGGCCTACAGACAGACAAGGAAGAACTGTGTTGGGTTCCCTAAAGAAAGCTTCAGTGAATGGTTCTATGATTTTTTGTCAAGAGTTTAAGGTACACTCTTAAACAGGATTTAAGAATCCACACACAATGTAAACGTTTCTGGAAAGGCTCTTAAATTCTTAAATAATCTTTACATTAGGTCAAGGATCTTCACACTCATCAAGTGGTTATTAGGGAACTACCATGGCTTTTCTATGGCATCACTCAATAATACTTTTGTGACAAACTTGTCTGAGGGGTGATCTTTTGTAACCCACTCAAGACTAAGAGTATACTATGACCACCTGCAAAATGCTGCTCTCCATGGCCAGCCTCGTCCCGTATACAGATGTGGACATTTGTACTACACTGTTTTCCAAAAAGCAGCTTTAGCAAAAGCTAAGCAAACAAGCACCCCAGAGACATGCGTGTTGGTTTATGGGCTCTATACTGTGTGAGTTTCTCTTAACACAGTTGAACTACCCAATCAGAGCATCCAGTTAAGGTTTTCAGAGGATGCTGTGCTATTTAGGCTGACATATTTCAGATCTTGGAGATAATACGAGTTCAAGGCTAGGAGAGGACATTGGCCTTTGGGGGGAGGGAGCTTGGAGGTTCGAAGCAAGGCTATGTCTGCTTTCTTCAGCACCAGCTGTGTCTGTACTTTATGCATGCAGCCATGCACAAACAACAGATGGGGCTCCTTCTCCAGTTTGTTATTTAATGGTGGCAGTGGTTTCTCGCTTCCCTTTCCATCCTTATTACCCTGCCGTCAGCGCCGTTCCGCCATTTTGATTTGAGGACAGATGCGTTTTTCTGTTTGCTTATTGAGGAGCACATCAGAAATCAACCCTCAGAAACACAGAAAGGAGGGCAACTGTGCCATCCAAGATGCCTACTAGATTTAACCTTTAGAAGAACTGAACAACTGCTGACAATATTTCATCCTAAATTCCAAATACAAGTATTGCTATTTAAAGCATAAATTCAAAGAAAATGACAAAACATCGAAATAAGAGAAATGATGCAGTGTTTACAAAACTGGAATAATTCAAAGAATTGTTCACTAAAAGTAATAATTACTATCGACATATTTCTGGTCACATTGCAATACCTCACTAATCAGTACCTCATGAAGCAGAGTGAGGTGCTTGTGTAGGAATTTAACAGAACAGACACAGCACTGAATGGTTGTCAAACTCACAGAGATGCTGATTTAAAATCTCTTGTGGTCTCTTGTTTTTTTTTTTTCCAGAGCTGTACATATATTACATACATATGACACTCATTGCTTATTTACTACCTTAGTAAACCAAGACAAGACTGTATGCACAGTAAAAATGTTGCACCAAAATCAAATGAATACCTCCTCTTCTACATATAAAGACAAAGCTGTGATCAACTGGAAAATCTGAATCCATGAGGAATTCTCTACTTGTTTCTGTATCAGGTTACACCATGTTGTTTTGGCAATGACATGCCAATTAGCATAGCAATAATGCAGAATTCAAAACATCACTAACAGGAAGCCCACCCAATTGTTATCATGCTGACAATAAATTGTCCTCTGCAGGTCCACACACAAGGTCTCAGCCATTACACAGCAGACAGATACCACATGCTGAGACTATTTTAGCCCTGGTGGCTGGCAGGATAAGTGATTGCTAGATGGCTAGTACTAAAATGAATGAGCCCGCTAATCAAGCCAAGAGCGAATTAGACCTTGATAATACACGAGAGATAATGAGCGATGCATGGCTCTGCAAATGGCCCGGGCAATGACACCTGCTCAGCGAAGCAGATCCACAAAATAGGCTGTAATGAAATGAAAATGTGTTTCATCACCATTAGCATGGATGCCCTCCAGCATGCCAAGGCAACTGAAGGAACTATGAGTGAAAGGAGCTTATGTGCTAAAGTGCATTTCCAATAGGACTATGTGTAGAAAAATAACACTGTAATACAGTTGGCTGCAGTATTTAAAAAGGCTAACACAGGTGAACTCCAATGTTATAGAATCAACATGTCATTTCACTTAAGGACTGTTTTACCAGATTTCACCTAATTAGAAACTGCTAATATGCACCAGCTAAAATTGATATAATTAATAATTCAGTTATGTATGATAGTACCTGTCATGACAGCGGGGTTTAACCCACTGCCATGATTTACCCCTGGGATCACAGTGACAAGGCAGGCAGGCTTCCATGACTTCAGGCTCTTTATTAAGCAAAACGTGAACGTGAGCAAAAACCTGGCACGATGGCCGATACCTGAATACAAGGCTGTGAACTAAACATGAGGTGAAACGAGGCGAAATGAGGCGATAGGCCGATAACTGTGGTCCATACAAACAGAACTTAAATACAAAACCAAATCGCAGAAACAAACACAAAACAGGTGCAAAGCAAGACATGTGACACTAAACAGGTATTACAATCAAAATAAAAGTCCCCAAAAATCAAACCAAAACAGTGGCCCCTACCGGCCACTGGCCGAGCCGTGACAGTACCTGAATCTCTCCTGAACTCTTTCTGTGTTATCACTAATAAGTTAAGTTTTCCAAACCCTACAATCGAGTTCTATATAAGTACTAAGAATTAAAACAAATCCTTTGATGTGGTTTATCACTTCTATACGTATGGTGTTATTAAATGTCATTGAAATGATCTGAAGAATTAGCCATTCAGGATGTCATTCACACATATGATGAGGTGAAAAACAAATCACATGCCAATAGCAATAGAGTTTAATCACAGTGATCCAGGTACTTGGCCATTGTTAAGCATGTTCTCTAAACTGCAGGAAACAATGGCACATGTTCCAGCTTTCTGTAAAAACACAATCGCCTTTGTTGATCTCTTGCCTTTTTTTTCCCAAAAAATACATTCTGCATGCTTTTGTGTTGAAGAATTAATGAAGATCTAATTACGAGATAACCGCCGAGGCCGTGAAAAGCGTTGTATAATTAACTGCACACCACCGCAAGCCAATTAGTTCTTTCTTCTCCTTTCTTTGTTGATTCCTTGAACAGTGTCGTTTGAGCGGTGGAAGTAGTTGGCAGCAGTTGCCAGGGACTGCCACTCTCTGCGTTATTGTTTCAGCGTGCTGAGCTGACAGGTGCGGCGATAAATCAGCCGCTTGTTCACTACCTTATGTAGTAATAACATGGCTGAGTGACCTCGATAGGAAACCGCAGGTGATTTGCAGGAAGGGGCCTTTGACAGGACTGCTTCAAGGTATGGAGTATGTGAGAATCAAACGCACCCCCACCAACTTTCTCCCATCATTGCGCGTGAAAAGTACAGTACGTCACATTGCAACAAAAAGCCCTGTTACATCGAACTGTCCTCTGAACCGTGACAGTGGGAGTCAATGGAAAAACAGATAGGTGTTCCTTCTTTCTGCCGGGGCACTGGATTGCTTGCACCTGTGGGTTCCGGGTAATTGTGTACAGGAGACGTATGGAGAGAATTTCTGTTCTCGGGTATCGTTGGCTTGGAGAAAACTGATGGAATGAAGGGAGGAGGAGGAAGAGGAGGAGGGGGAAGAAGGGGTGGGGGTGAGGAGGAAAGGAGGAAGTGGTTGCTAGCTACTCGACAGTGATGAATGTCTTTGAGGGCAGGGGTACCTGCGAGAGAGAGGCCAGGGGGTGAATGATGAAATGCTGCATTGTAATTTGGCAGGGTGTACCATAATAAATAACACAAGCTCCTGGGCATACCCTCCTTCCCTTTGCCTCCAACCTCCTTCTCTCTTCTTCTTCTCTTCCTCCATCACCTCATCCCACCATGCAATCTCCCTGTGAAAATTCATCCTCGCAAATTTGAGCAACACATCTGCTCCTTAATTGGAGCCCGCAACACCTCTGGCTCCTGCTGAAATGCACGTGCCTTTTATAGCTTGCACCACTAACATAGATCACTAGGCATTCCAGGCCCACTGTGATCCTTCTCCATCGGCTCCCACAAAATGCAAACATCATCTACAAATCTTGTTTCTTTTAGTCGCAGAACTGATACAGGCAGTCCTGGAGCGGGAACTGAAAGTGTTTCTTGGCAGCGTTAACACTTGTTTCTTTTTCTGTTTGTGTTTGAAATATAAAAGGACACCAGTGGTTTGATTTCACATGCACCGAACAGAGTTATACAACAGTAGACCTACAGGAGCACATTCAGCTTCTAAGCTAGTTATTGATTAAGTGTAGGAATGCTTGGATTAAGGCAAATTTCTTACAAGAAAAAAAAATGGCCGATACATCTCTGCTAGCTTTAAGGCTTAGTTAGCAATGATGAGGATCAATGCCAATGATGAGGATCAGTGCCAACTCTAGACAGAGAACATTGAGCTTGAGTAAATCCTAGTGAACATGGCATGCATCAGAGGTCTATAATAGTCCATAATCTTCAAAGGTTTAAAGGCAAGAGGAAGTCTCCATATCTGAGATATTTAAGTGCAAAAAAGGCATTATATTTAACAGTATGCATACAACTCACAAGAAAGAACAGAAAAAAAAGATACTTTTCAAGAAGATTGCAAATGTAGCAAACACAAATGGAATTTGTGACCTGGAACTAAGTTCAAAATAACATTATTTACATGTTTGTTCTTATTATACAGTTGTATAACAGTCGAGATTTCTATCCTTTGTAGTTTTCTGATGTGCGTGTGCAATAAATATCATGCGTGTCACTGGCTGTGTGTCTCGTGTTTGATCTCTCTCTGCAATGTGAGGTGTGAGCTGCCGAGCACCAACGAGCAAAGGAGCTGTCACACAGCATATTGATGGATAGCAGTTATAAAAGGCGATGCTTTCAAGACAACTCCTTAGTTGAGATGGTATCTAAGTCGCAGCAGGAGCTCTTTTCTTAACAATTGTAGTGTATATTAACAGCCAAACACTGGTGATGGTTTTTTGGCCCGATTCAGTTTGAATGACCATTTGATTCTGTTCTGTGTCTTATTTTTCAGGGTCTTCATGAAGAATGTCAGTACCTATTCCAACCTCAGCTGATAGTCCAGAGGCTTATTGGGATTTCGGTGCTGTACCCTGGCTACTTCATAGAACAGATGATCCCAGTCCACAATAGATCTGTTCTCTACAAGTGAGTAGAGTTTTTGGGGTTTTTTGTGCAGAAGCACATCAACCTCATATCTCCAAAAAGGTAATCTTATAAGTAAAAGAAAGAATGTTAGTGTATGTAAACGTAAAGCAGGTTATATCCAAAGTCATTTTCATGCGTCCATTTGCAATGAAATGTTCACACTTCAGGGCAGCTGGTATTTTCAGACTCATTTGAGATGTTTTGTTACAACAGTGACAGGATGTCCAAATATCCACAAAGACAAGCACATACAGGCACAAAAATATACTTAGACAGGAGCCCAGCTGGGAGGGATTGATTTCTCCTCGATTTGATGCTGTGGAGAGGCTCTTTTTTTCCTCAGGTACACTCTACAAAAATCGGTCTGATACCTATTTTAAGAGCTGCAGCTTCAATGAAGCTGATTAAGATGCCTGTGCTATTTGCAGCACTGCTCAGCATACTAACAGCAATCTATCGCTACACTTCAGACTGTCCGACAGACACACACACACACACACACACACACACACGCACACACTTCACCTCATCCTCTATCCCTGCACTCTGCTTTGGTTCTCTATTGTTACAATGTTCAAATATTGATTCACTTTTTAGAAGCAGAACATTAGAAGCAGCTCAGAAAAGGCATAAGAATGAAATGAGTACAGTATACCGAGTATTCCTGGAAATGGAAGAGGGTGTGAAACTCTCTTTCTGGCACCTTCATATGAAAAAATAATCAGCCGATGCACAAGAAGTAGTGGCAAGTGTTATCCTTGCCACTCCTTGCTTCATGTGCACAAGCAAGCAATGTTATTTCTAAAGTTTCAATAATGTTTTACAATGAAGTCAGTTTGCCAAATACCAACCCATGTTTATCATTTAGTGTAACCACAGGTGGTTGAGCAGTTTACAATTAAATAAACTAAACAAAGAGACAAAAAAATTAGATCAATTAAAAACCATAAATGATTAAATGATGAAAAAAAACAAGTTATAGTTATGTTACAGTTACAGTTATATTCATAAAAGTGCATTAAAGATTTCTCACCCCCGAAAATGTGTTTTGAGAAAAAGTGCACTCAAGAATTTGGACCAATCCAAAGACTACGCTCATTTGGAAGAAATGTTACCCTCCCCAGGAAATGACTGTAAGCACACAAGCTGTTTTACTGAAGAATGGTTTAAAAGGAGAAATTTAATGTACTGGATTGTCAAAGTATTGATCATTACCTTGACCAACAAATAAAGTGTGTTTGACTCGTCTGTACAAGCTTTTTTTGTTTTGACAAGGGGGTCACCCTAGAAACTGAAAGCAAAAGTTCTTATACTTTAGACCCTCACAGTAATATTGGGCTATTGTCCTCAGTAAATAAAAATACATTTATACATTTAGACTATACATTTATTTATAATTAATTTTTAGAGCTGAAGATCTGATTTTTGATTTATCCAGAACTAATACAATATCAGAATGGCCTGTAATGTATCCGTAAATAACAGATCAGCGATAAAAATACTGATATGTTGGCTATATGAAAAACATTTTTGTATTATTTTTTACTATTTTTTACTAAAGTTTACTATGTTGCAGCCATCTGGGTGCACTACACTTAGAGGTATATAATCCTGGTAGGTCTCTTCGATCTGTAGGAGCAGGTCAGCTAGTGATAAGATAAATCTTTATTGTCATTGTCACTTTCAAGGAACAATGAAATGTAAGGTGCAGTCGACTCAGTATGAGTTAAATAAAATAAGGAATAAAATAAGATGCACGGTAAGAAGAGCTAAAATTAAACACCATAATGGTGTTTAGACACTATGCTGCTCATTGCTGGAACCAACTGCCCTTTAATATCAGATCTGTACCAACTGTAGCTTTAAGAAGCTGCTAAAAACTGCACTATTCTCTTCCACTTTTTACAAAAATATATATGCACTTTCAAATTTCTTTCATCAATTTTCTATGTATTCTTTTGTTTCTTTTATTTCTTCCATTATTTTATTAAATTATATTTTATTATGTAATCTATTATGTAGTCTCTAAAGCACATTGGATGACCTTTTGTGTGAGACAATGTGCTACATAAATAAAGGTGAACTTGAAAAAATCATCAGTCACCATAGGCCCAGGAGTGAATGCCCTGCCAATAATAAGTGTTATACCAGAACAGCATTCATGTTATGCATCTACCAGATGTTCTTATCCAGAGTGTCTTATAATTGGATCATGGTATACATGGAGGTAAATATAGTATTAAAAAATCAAGTCATTTTTCTGTTGGGTTTACCAAGTTTGTGTATACTTTCTCTTTCCGTTCTATTTTTCTTAGTCACTTCAAATAACTAATTATTCAGTTTATACTTAAGGTCGTTTGCTCGCTCATAAACATGACTTTTTTGTATTGTCGTTGAATTTGCTGTTGTCTTTCCATTTGTGGAACAGCCTTTTTATGCCACTGAAAGCTTGCAAGAAAAAGAGATAAACCCATACAGCCTTTCCATGCTTACTTAGCGTTACAGTCTTGTCTTATGCGCCAAGGCTCAATGGACAATTAAATGAAGTTTTTATCGGAATAAGTATTACTCAGAAATCGAGCTTATTTAATCACTTGTGAAATAAACATAATGGTGCAGAAAATTGGAAAATAAGGATACATCATTAAGCCTGAGCAAATTTTGTTTAGGAGCAGATTCTAGAGAGACAGTTTAAATTCAAAGTATCGTGTTTATGAGTCTTCTTCATGGTTCATGCAAATAAATTGTGTGCTGTCTGATTAGGTGCCTGATGTGTTATTCACATTATTTAATTACCAAACTACAAAAGAGGAGACAGAACAAACTGTGTCATGAATGAAAAAATAGAGTGGAAACTAACATCAGGCTTCATAATTGGTTCATGTTTATGGATAACTTGAACTCCCAGACAACTAGTACTACATGTACTATGTTAAGAATAAGAAAATACTGAATATTTCATTACAGTAATACCTGTACAAAGGATATATTAGGCAACCAATGAACAGTTAAACACATGTGTTGGAAACAGTAGAAAATTAAAAGTGCAAGGATCAGACAGCAACTTTGATAAAGGACACATTTTTACTAGACAAGTAAAGTAAGGTGTAAAGTGACCCTTCTCTCTCATGAGAACACACCGAAGCACACAGTGTGAATATAACATCTGTTATATTCCTGGTGTGCAGTGTTCCTGGTGTGCAGTGGTTAATACTTACCAAAAGTGCTCCAAGGAAGGACAGCTGGTGAATCCGTGACAGTTTCATGGGTGCCCAAGGCTCACGGGGAGGAAAGACTAGCTCATTTGGTTTCACAACACAAACTGTATTACAGTTTGCTGCGTATGGAGCTGTGAAAGCTACAGACAGCTCAGAGAGCCCATGCTGACCAGTCTAATACTACAATGGACATGTGAGCAAAATTAATAGATTATGGAGCAATGAAAGGTGGTTTAATCTAATGAAACACATTTTCTTTTACATTATGTGCACATTTAGGTTTGTATGTTGCTCTTCTGGGGAGGATATGTACTATGGGATGGACTAGCAGATAGAGGAAGTGTGATGCTCTGGGCAATGTTCTGCTGGGAGACTTTGGGGCAATCATGTAGATGTTACTTTGACATGTACTCCCTTTCTAAACATTGTTGCAGACCAAATAGAATAGTGTTCCCAAATGGCAGTGGCTTCTTTCAGTAAGATGCCAAATTTAGTCAGCAATGATTTGAGGAACATGACAAAGAGTTCAAGGTGTTGACTTGACTTCTAAATTCCCCAGATCTCAACTGAAAAATTGTGGAGTGTGGTAGACAAACTATTCTGATCCATGGAGGTCTTGCAACTTGCGGGATTTGGATTTGCTGTTAACATCATGGTGACAGATAGGACAGCACATCCTCAAAGATCTTGTGGACTTTGATGGGCAGTACTCCATATGTAGTGCAGTGCATAAAGATTCACTTGAGATTCAGCCACATGTGAATTATTCCATATCAGACAGTGCAGTGTTTCTTGTAGAAGGCAGAATTTCGCAACAAACATAGACCAGTACATAAGGAATTGGCCCATGTAAGATTCAGCCAGAGCTTAATGCTACATAAGGTAGATCTAACTAAAATTATGCTTTGATGCATGCAGAAAAAGTAAAAAACACTTTACTTTTATTACCGTTTTACAAGGAGTCATAAAGTAAGTACTTTGATTTAAAGATTATGATGTCATCAAAGGAGCTATTTAGCTATCTCCCTTTAGCCAGCAACACATTTTGCAAAGCAATCTGACCCATTGCTAATGAAACCATAAACAAAGTACAAAGTGCTTACCAGTTAAGGGACTTTAGTCTGCAATAATCAGCAGTATGTACAGACATAGAAGATAAAAGTTAAGTAGAAAAAGAAAACACTGGAATACTTCTTTAAAAGCCAACAAAGCTTTTGTCCCTTGCACACTTTATCTATACAAGTGAATGTGGGTATGCAACTAAAATCATATCATAGGATATGTCGTATACAGGACTGCTTGTGATTTAAGGATGCACTTGTAAGACCAAAGAATGCTCCTGAATTTAAAATAGAGTAGAAAGCATTACTAAATCCAAAAGAGAGCTCTAGTCTGCACAGATACCAATTTAATATCTAATGACTCCAGTGTTCTAGATGGTATGCTTATAAAAATTTCAAAGCTCAAAGATTGCTGGCTTTTGGATAGTGGTGCGAAAAGAATGTTTGAATTCCCGAGGATAGTGGTTCACTCTCTGCCATGCCAAAGGCAGTTCATCTCACTGTTTTATGCCTGCACTTCCATGCATGGGACTGAATATGATAGAATGGACTGCACTGGACAATATCCAAACTTTAGTGTCCACACTGAAAACTGTGTTCAAATCACCATCAAAGAACCCCATAAGACTGCAAAAGGTGTCAGGGGGCACACAGGTTAAAGGGCCCATATCAAGATATTCTTTGTTAAAGTAAAGTTCACTCTTCAGGCAATTTTCACTGTCTACTTATGGACTGGTAAAACAACTCATTTTGAATTCATTATTTTTGTGATGCAAAAGTCCCCCAATCAAATAATTTTTTTTAAATGAAGCACAAGACAGAGCAGCCAGGCAGATGAGAGGAAGTAACAAAACAGCTTAAAAAACATTCATACACATCTCAGTAAAACTAGCTTACATTTTCTGGACAGACTGTAACAATGAAATATCAGGTCAACAAACAAGCAAAATTACACAAATAAGCGTTTATTGGAATAACCAATTGCACAGTAACTGTTCAGCCCTGTAGAAGAATTTTACAAATGTTGCAAACAAACCCTCGGAACCAAAAAACATACAAATAGGTCAAAGTCACATTTCAATAATGTTTTATTGCAATGCTTATTACACTATAAAATACACTTTTACTGAGTCATGTTCATCACAGAGCTCACAAAGTGTCCACAAAGAAAATCACAATTCATCCAATAATAAAGGCAGCCTTGTGCATCTTTTTTTAAAGGAATAGTGTTACGGCTGACACCACTGAGCCGTGTCAGGTTTGGGTTTCTTGTTCTTTTATTCTGTTTGTTTTCTGTTCTCCTGTGTTTTACCAGCGTTCGCTGAAGAACCTTGTTTATAGTTATGCATGTATTCTGTTCTGGTCTGGCGTACCTGTTCCCTGTTCTGTTCTCCTATTGTGTTCTTTGTTCCTGTCGTCCCTCCATGCCCCTTTACCCACTCTGTGTCCATGCCTGTCCTCCTCCTCTGTCCTTCCCCCAGGTCCCAGCCCGCAATCCGGTTCAGCCTACCCCAGTCTGCACTTCCTGCCTCACATCCATTCCTCTGGCTCCCATGTTGTCCCTGCTTTCCTCCTATGTTATCCTGTCCCTCCTGTTGTACCCGTGTAGACCCACTAGGGGTCCCCCTTGTCCCTGTCTGACCCCAGCCACCTGTATGTCATTCCCTTCCCTTCCCCTTGCTCCACCTGTGTCCTGTTAAGTCAATAATGTGTCTATGTATTTATACGGGTCCTTTTCTGTTTGCCAGTATTCCGGCATTATTTTGAGCTACCCCTGTGTTCCCCAACCTGTGTTTATATTCAGTTCTTGCTTTCGGCCCTCGTGCCTTTATTTCTAAATAAAGTACTTTCATAATGAAGTCACGTTCTCGTCGCTCCTGTTCCTCCACACAAGGAAGCTCCGTGGCTAGACCTTGCGGCCTGCCACGTGACAAATAGAAAATGTAATAGCACACAGAAAACTATGATTCCACATGCTACACCTGTTTCACCCAGAGCAGTGTAACCATACACCTACCATAACATCTGGTAGATTTAAACGTGTTAAAGGTGATAAAATCAAATTGCATTACTGGAAAACCGTTGGGACTGAAAACTTTGTTGATGGCATACTGGGAGATTCATCTTAAACCTTTTTTCCTGTTTGTTCTACAGAGTGTTTATTCCCAGCTACATATCACTGGTGAAGGTCCAGCTGGTGGACTGTAACAGCAGAAACAGAAGTGGTGAGAGTTGTCCGGTGCTGCTGAAGATGCGGGCCAGGGCTCCACCAGTCCACAACTCCAGCGCAGTGGACTGCAGGGAGAACATGCCCTGTGAGCTGGAAGTGCCACTGCTGTCCTGGGAGCAATGGTACTACATCCTGGTGGAGCGCTACCTCAGTACATCAGATGTGTACTTCCGCATCGGCGTACAGGTTAAAGGTATGTCACTAAAATAGTCTTTGTTCTATATAGGTCAAATATTAAGGTGTTTTCTGCTGACAGTACAGCTCTGGAAAAATACTGCAATTAGTTATTAAATCAGCATCTCTATGATTGACACCCATTCCATTCCAGTTAAATTCCTACACAAGCACCTCATTCTGCTTTATGAGGTATTGATTAGCGATCACCTGAATCACATCCTATTTAATGGGGAAAAGTATAAAGAGACTGCTGTAATCAACACTCTCCTCTCACAATGAAACCAGTTGGCTGGCAAAATAATACATTAAATGTAATTATTGCAGTTTTGTTTAATTGTTGCAATTTGGTTTGGTTAAAATGCTGCTTTAAAGAACAATATTTTATTTAGAAATTAGAAAAAATATTGTCTCCGCAGATCCTAAAAACTAAGGCAAAGCTGTTCATTTCAATACTTGTTCCTATAAAAGATAAAACCTGAGAAACTGAACCTTTTTGCAGTGCTCTTTTAAATTTTTTTTCCAGAGCTGTATGTCACTGCCTCCATTGGCTGTGTTGGTATTTCATCTCACAGGGGCATCGTGGTAATTTCAGGCGACAAGACCTAATTATGCTTTGAAAGAACGCAGGACGCACAGGACATTCATCTTGTACATGTGTATGTGTAGCTAAAAGCAAGTTTAACATCTCACATTATTGCTTTTGGCAATAATGTTGTTGTAATATAGTCCAGTCTTACTTGTCTTCTGATTCTTTTGTACTGTCCATATTTTCCCACTGGCTTTATGTCAGTGATGTACACTCTGGGTGGTCTGTAGTGCTTATTTGCCCGTTATGGGAAAACTGGTAGGGTAGTCCTTAGCCTATTAGCATGAATATTAGAACGATTTAGAAGGCTCTGTGCTGGGTAGGGCTGAGAAACATCAGTCCCTCTTTAAGTGGCCTCTTAATGCCCTTTTGATACTCAGTGTTGTGGCACAGCAGCCTCTGTGGAGCACTTTGATGTAGACATGCTGTTATGTTGTGGAGAGAGCGGCTTATTACAGCAGGAAATCCTTCAGATGCCCGTCGACCGTGGCAGAAAATAGCTACATGTGAATGGGTTTGCCCATTGCCATTTCGCTTGAACTAAGTGCTAGGGAGCCCTTCTCCTCACACCAGCGACTCTTTAAATGCAATGGTAGGGAGCCACTTGCTAGTGGAACTTTTGGATATCCTATCATCTGGTTACATCTGACAATAGCAACAAGAAAATATCCTGCATTTTTCTGGCTTAATTTTTTTTTCTTTGGGTCTAGTTATGAGGGCCTGTGGCAGCACAGTTTGATTCCCCTGCTCAACACACACCTGGTTCACAATATGAGGATTTCTTTACATTGTAAGTTGCTTTGGATAAAAGTGTCCATCAAATGAATCTAATCTAATATATTTAGTGTGTCTGAAACTACCAGAATGTGCAGTACACTGGCTCTCCTGGACCTGAGTTGTATGACCTTGATTTATGGCACTTTTTTGGGTTTCAAACACTTTTGAGCTGTTTTTAGGGTTAAATAGGGCGTTTGTGTTGCATTTCAAGAAAAAAAAATCTATAAATACTCTCTGTCCAGATTGACAACACTAAATTATGCCTTAGGGTGTACTCACACTAGGCACGCCTACCCTGTACCGTGCCCGAGTACGATGGTCAAACGCACTCGGGCACGGTTCAAACTGCCTAGTGTGAGTACACTTCTAAGAAACCTCTCCTTATTTCTTGAAGGGGCAGTGCCAAACTCCTGTAGGCTGAACAGACAGCCGTGGGTAAATTTGGGGTAGCGGTAGCTCAGTGGGTAGGATACTTGCCTCCAGATCAAGAAGTCACAGGTTCGAAACCTTCTTCCAGCATACCACCACTGGGTCCCTGAGCAAGACCCTTAACACCAGGTTGCTTCAGGGAGACTGCCCCCTGTAGTAATGGAATGGAAGTCGCTTTGGATAAAAGTGTCTGCTAAATGTTGTAAATGTAAATTTGGTTTATATGACATTACAAAAGCAATTAATTCAATATGAACTTTACTTTCATTACATTTTATAGACTGTGGAGTATTTTGAAATATTAACAATTTTTACATACAGCAAGTTTAAAGAGATGTATGAGATTGGCCCTTTAAAGGGAACAGCTTGATGATTTCATGAGGGAGACATTAATCCTTTACTGGAAGATATTCCTACAAATGTTAAAGGCATGTAGCTCCTGCTGCTCACTGAGAATCAGTGGATTGCCTAACTGTTTTTTGTTGAAAGCATTTGGACATATAAAGCCCCGGGCTTTTGCCACCTAAGCATTTTTCTTTTCTTTTTTTACTTTACTTTTTTCCACTCCTCTGCACCAGGTGTGGAAATGGAAGTATATTTGGTGAAAGAGGCTTTGTCATGAATCTTAGTTAAATTGGGAGCTTCGCTTGACTCAGATGAGGCCACTGTCATGGAATGGAGTTGCTATTATTATTCGGCTTGATGTTACAATGAAGTGCTCGGTTCTCTGTATCTTTCGTGAACACGATAAATGCGGCAATTTGCTTGTGTGGAAAGTGTGAAATAAATCCGAGATTCAGTTCAGTCGCCTGTGCTGTATTGTTGCGGCAGATCATGCTGTGTGATTCTCACCCTAACTCTTTATAGAATTTAAGAGCCAAACGCTTCACTTTCAATTCTGTATTTTACAGTCCCAAACAAATCAGAGGGATTTTGAAGTGTAACAGAAATATGGATGAACGTAAGGAGAGAAATAAAGTAATGGACTATTCGCAAGATGCTATAGCTTTTCTTTCCACAGTCCATGCTGTGTTGGGGTTATAATACTTTGTAAAGTAAAGAAAATAATAACATTCAACAAGGTAAAATGTCATATTTCCAGAATAAGTAAAAACCCATATTCCATGAATATATAAAGTATTGTAGAGAATTCAAGAACTATGGTTAAAACTTTATTCAAACTTTATCTTAATCATTTTGAATCCCAACTGCTAGGGTCACCACTGACTGATACCACTTTTTTATGTCCGACAATCAACATCCATATTAATTGAATGATCACAAGGTAGTCAACCCATACACATGTTCTACAAAATAGACAGAATATGATTTATTCTTGTAGTTCCCCAAATACTGCTTTTAAAACATGTTTATGTCTAGTGTATATTTACATCTACATTGTAGAAATCATTGTTGTATATAAAATAATAAACATTTATTTTTTAAACTGCAGTAATTGGCTAATGTTTAGCATGGTTTTGGTCTTTTGTCTTAGTCTTAGGTCCTAGCAGTAAGAAATATTGTCTGGTCTCAGGACAGCATGTTCTTCATTCAAATGTAATGAGGCAGATAAAAAATAAAAGGACAGAAAACTGAAATCTGACATATCTAAAACATTTAAAAACTGTATATTACATAAAGAGTATTTATTTAAGCTCACAAAAAGCAGAGACTCATTCAGCAGAGATCCTTCCTCATCCTGCTTCTAACACTGCGAATACCAACCTTTTACATGAATAGAATTTTTTTTTCCCCCCACCAATTTTTGTTTTTAGCTGACATTTAATTTCCACCACATCTCACACTCAAGGGCACACTAATAAATAATGTTTGACTTGATTTACATTGTACACGGTGAATGGCCGGCCTTGTCTGTAATTGTACTTTACTTGTACCACTCATTAGAAGGTGGGTTTTTATTGTCAGCCATGTTATTTGTTGGGTTGGGGGCTAAAATGTCATGAGCTTGTGGAACAAACACTGTAAACCGTATCATGATTTTAATTCAAATTTACTTTAAAATATGTTAAACTTGTTTTGCAGCAATGATTACATGCTGCTTAACGGCCCATATGTATCACACTTGTCTATGTAACATGGGTTGTGAAGAGAAGGTGCCTCTGTCTTCAAAAACTTGCCCAGTTTGACGACAAACCCCCCTCCCCCCAACTACTGAATATTAAGTTGTAGGATATAACACATTAGGGAATTTAAGGGGGTAAAGCACACTTTACCATATGGGAAATTATGAAGAGTATTAAGAGATGGTTAAAGGAATAATTTGGCAAGAAATTCTGCCTACCACAGATGTTGCTAATCAACCCAGACATATTTGGACAAGATTTTCAATGTCAAAACAATTGCAGTCCTTGTTTTAGTGGCTGGTGACCTAATTTCAATCTCTTATATTTAAAAGCTTCCCAGACTGCATTTAAAAGAATACTAAATTGCATGAGTTTCATGAGGATAGAGCATTAGGATTACAGATTACCAGAAATGAGGCAAGCAGCAAAAGAAGCTTAAATATTTTTTTATAAATATACTCCACTGTTTTTAAACCTAATCTGTTGGGAAAAATCTGATCATTAGTTCATTTGAAATACACTTTTAATAATCAGTATAAGTATATTTTAAATATTGCTTAATTAATAATCAATTTATCAATAAGAGACCAGTGGATTCTATAGACATCCTGCATCAGGGTTTTGATTTCATTTCCAGGCACAAGGACATATGAAAAATAACCATCCAAAGTAATTAAATGTTGGCTACAGATCAGGTTGAAAAACACTAATGTATTACTATTTATATAATCGTTAGTCCAAAATTCTTGTTCGGTACCTGGGCTAGCAAATAAGCCATGAAACCCATGTTTTTATTTAGATCAGTATTCATAATGCACAGACTATAATGGGTAGTGCCATCCACAACATTCAAATACCTTCTCACTGAGTGTTGTTATGGTTGCTGTGAAATTAATCATTTTCTGTTAGGATATGGAATTAGTGGACTGACCTAATTTCCAATAACAGGCAGTTTCTCTAGAAGTACATCATCCAGATCAAGTGACTTGCATATTAAATAGCTTTAATGGAAATGTAAGGACATGCTTTTCCATGCTCAACTCACAAATGCATACTTCCGTAGCACCTGTTGCCAAGTTGGGCAGACTTTACAGGATGTTACGAGCAACTGAAGTACAGTCCCGGCTACGTAGCATTGCATTTCTGATTTTATATGTAAACTGTTAATTGGTCCTAGGCATGATGGAAAAGTGGGACATTTCTCATGTATACAGTGTAATAGAATTGAAGTGTTAACATAATCCAAAATTAAGTATTTTAATAAAAAAAAACTTAAATCTGGCCCATTTTCTATAGATTCTCCAATATTGCAGCTGTTCCTACAAACAAATGTATTCTGTAGGTGGAGCATATATAGATCTATTTGATGGCAAGTCTTTTTAGTAGTTTTGTGTAAAATCATGTTTATTTTGGCATATGAAAATCATCTCCACAGTTATTGCTCTGTAGGGTTTTGCGGTTCATTTCTGTCCTGCCTGGAAGCCTTGTTTCTTTATGTGATGAATGGTGGATCTCAAAACAAATTGCTATACAATCTTTGTAATCTGCATGACTGACATTGGCTGAGATATGAATGTGTCTTATGTTTATTACATTCTTGGTGCTGCTGGGGAAAATACAGTATTGTGGTCACTGGCATTATAAAAAATATATCTGTAAAGATTTTAATTGTCTTTTTTTCATTACTTGCATAATATAGTATACAAGTTTGTGAGTGCTGTACATTTAACCGTATACAGCAGCTATTGTAAGTGTCTACATTAGCAACTGGAGCTGCTTTCAGAAGGAGATGTACAATGAACTCATTTTAGAGGACTAACAAGGAAATATAATTAATATAATTTTCAGTAAACTAAAACTCATAATTGCAGATATGTTTGAATTATGTCTAGAATTATATCTTTACTAGTTTGGAATAATAATGAAAAAAAAATAAAACAGTGTGCAAATGCTCAGGGTCAAGCTGTTCTTTCAAGAAAAAAATGTAATGAGGGACAGTATTGACACATTCTCAAGCTCATTTTTCCTGAGACTGAGATGGCAGGAGGAGAGGCACATGAGACACAGCCATGACAACAACCCCTCAGGGACTGCCATCTGAAGGGAGATGACCAGGAGAACATTCCCTAAATTTAGGAGTAGGGCCAGCATGGAACTGTTGCCCTGCTCATCTGATGCCAGTGTGTGCCCCCACTCTACACTGTTGTTACCCAAGCACACATGCAAAGGGCGATGCATAAAGAGTTCTGGGCACACTCTCACCCAGACCAAGAACTCCGATCAGTCGTGCTGTCAGCTAGGGCAGCAGGCCCAGAGGAACCGGCTGAGTTCCTGGATGGTACATTCAGCCTGACCATTAGACTGAGGATAGTGACCAGAGGTCAGACCTACAGTGACCCCAGATTGGTAGGAAATGCCTTCCACACCCAGGACTGGAGACTATGGTCAGACAGGATGTCCTCTGGGATGCCATAGACACGAAACTCATGCTGGAACAGGGCCTTGGTCACCTACGGGGCAGAGGAAAGAGACTCGAAGAGGATGAAGAACATCCCCTTTAAGAAGCAGCCCACAAGCTCTAAAACCATGATGTAACCTTTGGCAGATCCTTGGCAATGCAGGACCATGGTCTATTGGGTATTAACAGAGCTTGTTGACAGGAAAGTGTGTGGACTCTTACAAGTAATAATGCAATCTGAACATGAGCTCATTATTCTTTATATCATACACCATATTAGGTCACCAGTACTTTCTCTGAAAAATGTCTATTGTTCAGATAATCCCTGGATGCCACATGGCCATGATCACATGCAGCTTTTCTTAAAGCTCATCATCCATGACTGGTCAGTTCTGGACCTAATGAGCAAATCTTTGTCCAAGCTCTACATCACCAGAGCCATCAGTATGGATTTGGGCAGAATGGGCTCAGACACCACTGTTGCTGCCTCAGAGTGGATCTACCTAACATGGCTTGAAAGATGGAGGGGGTATTAACCAATCCATAAGGCATCACAGGGTACTTGACGTGGTCTACCATTTGTCTTCCACTATAATAAAAAAACAGGCTGTCCTCACTGAGCAGGTCCAGCCAGCAGAGGCAGGAGACATGGACTGGCTAATGAACCCCTGCTTGAACACATTGGCCACGTATTCCTCTACTGTGGATTGAATCCGATCTGCCTTTACTCAACAAACAAGCATTTAATGGAGTTCACTTTGTTAATGAAATGTGGATAAATGTTATCTGGTCATTACCCAGATATGATATGCCTGAAATGACAAGTGTATATAGACTCTGCTTAGACAGTGGAAGTAACCAGGCCAGCATGTATTCTGTATATTCTGATCCAGCACACTCAAGGTTATCACAGTCATAATATCCTTGAAAGTTGTCCTAAGGTGGTAAAGAGTCGCTGGCCATGAAAAATGTCTACAAATGTCTAAAAATGCAATTAACAAACAAAGCTCCTAAGGAACACAGGTTTGATATTTTTTTTACCTGGCCCATATCGTACTTCACTGGGCACTGAGCCAAGTTAGAACTAAAACTGGTACTCTCTCATCTACTGTATTTAATTGGATATCACACAGGATACAAAATCATTTGCAGCTCTGTATTACTCATTATCAAGTACAACAGTGTGATCAGAACAAATGAATCACAACGACTAATTAGAGCTCATCGTTGGCTTCTTTGTGTTTGTGCTTGTTGCCAGTGGCCAGATTATGAGACACAACTACTGGCAGTATTATCCTACCACATGAATCAACCACCACAGAACCACCTTAGTTTGATTATAGTGGAATGGAGAGTAAATACAAATACAGTAAACACTGTGTACATTTATTGGCCTCTTTATTAGAATTACTTGTTGATAGTTTCCTGGTATGGAGTTAGAGGCTAGTGCTCATTTTTTCACCCACAATACCATTTCACCAGTGGACGGTTCCTGACAATGAATTGTGTAACAAAAACTCAGCAATGAGTGCAGTGTCACAACCATGCTCTGCTGTGCTTAAAAATGGTCCAAAATAATATTTAAATAAAGACCCAAATAACGACGGCTTGGACTGGAAAAAAGAAAATAGACAAGATTTTGTATTAGAGTGTATACATTTTACAATTAGATGACTAATAAGTACGTTGGATGTCCAAACAAATCTGAGGTTAACCTCAGTATAAAGGAGAAAGAGCTATGGAGAGCTATGGAGAAAGTTCATTGTGTTGCCTTTTTGAGTTCTTTTAACTTTTTTTTACATTGCAGTGGCAGTCCTTAAATTGGTGGATGGGTAAAAGGGGGGAAGGCAACAGATGGGATCAGTTTAGTGACAATAAACCTACACAATGCACTTATATGGTACAAAATAGCCCGTGAGTATAGGTACATAATAGCCGTTTGTAATAAACTATCAACTCAATGTATATTTTCCATGGTGCTTCAGATTCCCTTGCCTTTGTTCCTGCCCTGCTCTGTGTCATCACTGCTGAGCAAAGATCAGGAGGAGGCCATTGATGTTCAATGAGGCTTAAAAGGTCTTAGACCAGCTTAGATGAATCACACACATGGGAAACAATTGGCTATGATGGGCAGTTCTACCTATGAAGCGTATTATCGCTCTTGGGTGAGGAAAAATGCAGGTGATACACTGTCTACCTCTCAAATTACATTGTATATCGAGCCATTAATAAATTGAGCATGGAGTTACTGCCGCTTGGTTTATTGCTCTCAAGGCCGAGAGAGTACAGTATGCTCCATCACATGCGGCTCCATAACTGATATGATGTTATTCATTGTTACACAATGATATTTATAATTTAGCATATTTATACGGATGTTTTACTGTTAGCACATTGCTGATCCTCCTTGCATTTCTTGAATCTCTAACATTCCTTAGAAATCGTTTTCCTTTATATTGATCAATTCATCATGAAATCTGACCCAATGAAAAGGGTTGCAATGTAAAAAAAATGTTTTACATGAAAATAAGGTTTTGATCTGGTAGTGGCATTATGTTGTATGTGTCTGTGGTTTCAGAGCTGGCTCACATTTAAATTAACTTTATTAGCAAGCGGAGTGATTTGTAATTTTATTATCAAAGGTCTCATTAGCAGTGCCTCATTCTATCTGAGTGAAGAAAAGAGGGATTTGGGAAAAAGGGTGTTAAAACTGATCTTCTAGCATTTTTTATGATGCAAATTTTCAGATAACAGCTGTGATAGGGAGGTGTGTAGTCATGGTGACTTTGGGAACAATACATGCCTAATCTCTGTTTGGAAAAGGACCTAGAGCACCACTTAAGTGTATAGAAATAGCAAAGTCAAAATGATATTTGCATTGTACTAAAGCATGTGTGTGTGTAACGTTCACAGATGTGAAAGTTCAACATGTTCACAGATACCAAAGTTTGCAAAGGCAAGAAACAAAATCCAAAATGTAGCAAAGAGCCAAAATCCAGTAAATACAATCACAAGAGCAAGTCCGAAATGCAAAAGGGAAATCCAAACTTTAAAACAGGATCATAGAAAACACAAATCAGAAACATAGATAAGTTGACTAAGAACCACTAGGAAAGGCTAGTACACTTTACATAGAAGGATTGTCTCTTTGGTCTATATATCCTACTTGGCCTAAAACTCAGGTGATCAAGATCTTACAATTAAGGGCTTGTGTGAAACTCTTTAGATCTCCGGAGAGGGTTGTCTGTTTGTCTCTGACTCTAACTCCGATCCAGGGCCAAGCCTTACAGTTTCATTACTGAGAAATAAGAGGAAATACAGGGTTTTTTTTATATTTCTATGGATGTACACCTAAGGTGCCAGAAAGAGTTCATTGAAGCAATGCTACTTTCTGGTCCCTTATAAACCTTTCAACTGTTTTCAGTTGAATTCCTTCAAGAACCATCTCTTAAAATTGTCAGTTATAAGCACTGGGTCAATGGAACATGAAGGGGCAAATTAAGCTTTGCTCTTTTGCTTTGTCTCTGTTAAAAATATTTCTAATCTGAACAATATAGTCATCCTTGAAGCAGTCATTTCTCAGGTACTGTAAATTTGGCGCCTGATCACATTAGATCTTTGTGCCGAGCTATAAATCGTACTATTCTTTTCATATTCTTCATACACAGTAAAAATTAAGGCAGCTCATAAGCTGTAAGAACAGTTAGGATTCAAAGAAAAAAAAAAGCCACAGACAGCCTTACTCTACAAAAGATATAAATTATGCGCTAATGTACACCAATCACAATAGTCTCGATGGCTGAACAGAACAACTGCAAGCTTACACTGCAATGCCTTGTCTTATCAGCAATAAAAAAAAGCTGAAAAGTTAGAATATATCTGGCAAAAACATTCCCCCAAGAGCTAGCACTGTTTTACAGATCCAAACTGGGGACAAAATGCATGTAGACCAAACAGTACAGGTTCAAGTACGTACATGGTTCAAGTAAGTACACAAGTACGTACATGGAGTGCAGAATCATTAGGCAAATGGGTATTTTGTCCACATCATCCTCTGTATGCATGTTGTCTTACTCAAAGCTGTATAGGCTCGAAAGCCTACTACCAATTAAGCATATTAGGTGATGTGCATCTCTGTAATGAGAAGGGGTGTG
>JBBPDH010000037.1:8505142-8521644 GCA_037974565.1 Clupeocharax schoutedeni
TGCCTCTGTAGAAGGAGTACATGATGGGGGCTGGTGCTCCTGCTCTCCTCAGTTTGCGGAGGAAGTAGAGACGCTGCGGAGGAAGTAGAGACGCTCAGACCAGTAAAGCTGGAAAAAACCTATAAAAACTATTCGATTGCTGATGGCTGATTGTTTTCCAGGTCAACTGCTGAAGCAGAAGTAGTTGAAACAAACTCCATTACTTTAAATCAGTATTTTTTCTCTCATTCCCCACTTGGCAGCATGAAAAAAATTGCAAAATCCAAAACAAAAAAGTCTAACTTTGCTTTATTTAGATAACATTAAATCAACAATAATTTATTCAGTAACATTTGTTTTGGTGTTGCTATGGTAACTGGGCACACTAAGAGGGACAAACAGCTTTCACATTAATCAACTTTCTGTGACATTTGTCACTAAACTGCTTCATTTTTCCAAACCAGTTTTCAAACAAAAAATACAGATGGGTCTATCCTCATCTCCTACCATATTAACTGTGAAACCTAGAGCAAGGTACACTCTGTCATATTTCCTTGCCTAATTTTTCCCCCGGTTTATCTTTTAATACCTGTTAAATATCTGTCCATTTTTACCCTCTATGGCTGATTAAACAGCTTGCTAACATAATCAATGATAATTCTTTGTTCCGCTGTAAAAATGACTCGGATAAAAAACATTAGTTCTGTATGACTTTCCCCCAGGTTTCTTGCGCCCCACACTTTGGGAATCACTGCTCTCAGTTGAATAGATTCTGGTGAGGCCCTGAACAAAAAAGTGGGCGAAATGTAATCCTATTTTTTGTGTACAAAATATTTTGAAAAGAACTAAGGATTGTATTAGCGCTTTGCACATTAATTGCAAAATGTAATTTCAAATTACATGCTCAGATTGAATATTGAATTGCCAATTGAATTTTTGTGCTTATAATCTTCCATAAGAGGGTTCCCGCTGAAACATGCTGTTTTTATGTATGTCTTGAGGCAAAAATTCAGGTAGAAGATAAGGAGCTGTGAATCTATTGCGCTGGTTTTGAAGCTGTAGAACCCTAAAACAGGAATATGCTATACTTTTTGAACCTTGCCAGACTTATAAATTGGCCAAAGCAACTATTTCTCAAGACAGGTTCTGTGAATACTGTGCATTCTTATGGTGTGGGTTACACAAATAATGTCTAGGACTATGGATGATCTTACAGTAATCAGTAATGAGTAACGTCTTGTTCTAACTGCCAGTGCCAGTGACAATGTTACCTTCATAGTACTTGTCTTTGAGGTTAGCTTCTTATTTGAATATTCCACTTCAGGCTTAAAGTAAACTTTTAAATAATTTAACAATTAGCTGGTGAATGTGATGCCTTTGTAAATGAAATATTTGATCTGTAGTATTTTCTGCACTCAGGACTGCTGCTCTATTCTTAGCAATGGGCTACGGTTTAATGACAAAATCATTACGTGTTTGACGTGTTTGTGTTTGCTGTCTTAAAGTTTCTGAAAGACACTGAATTATGTGAGTTATTGATCCTGTTATCTAGCTGCATGATATAAAGGCTTAGTTCATAAATACTAGCATTAATTAGCCGAGTAGCATTAGTTAGTTAAAGCTACCACACTCACTTCTTTGTCTAGGGTCGGATTTTGTTAAAAGTGCATCTTTATTTAAAAGTAACTATTAAGATAAACATAACTGTAGACTAGCCATCCTCAAAGTGCTTGACACACACTCTCAAATCCCATCACCTCAGTTCTGGTGTATAGCTTTGAACCACAGAACTCACCTGTGTTTATCCCTTCCAGAGCCGATAAAACGTTACCCTTTTCCTTTCTGATAAACCTCTCATCTTTGAACTGGAGCAACCCAGTGCCCTTTTTTTCTGCTTAGAGAAAACAATTTAGTGAACTCAAAGTCATCTTTACTTTAGGCTACATCTGTGTAGCGACACATTCTGGCTTCTGAATTCCTTGGTTTCTCCTGATCTGTAACTCACTATCACTAAATACATCAACAGAGCTGACGAGAGGAAATCAAATAAGAATGTATTATTATTATTTATTTATTAAACTGTTCAGAGGCTTCTCAAAAGCACCAGCTATGTGATGAATTGTAACAGTACTACTTAGACCAGAATAAACGTCCGTATTTATATTTTTGTATTATTTGGATAATACATACTTTTATATCATAATATTGTGTTCTATAAATTTAATTGTATTGTTTATGCTGCTCTTATTTTCTCTTGTACTGTCCACTCGCTGCAGTGACAATGCAAATGTCCCACTTGTGGGACTAAAACATGGTTATCCTATCTTATCTTATTTGATCTTATCTTATAATTTGTGAAACAGTGTATTGTTAGAAGGTCTAAAATCATCTAATTTGAACTGCATAGCTTCATCATTTCAAGCAAGCCAACAGAACCAGAGAATTAAATGTGTCAGGTGTGGACGAGGGGGAGAGGACACAGGACAACAATGAACAAATAAACAGGGGTTTAATAAGGTAAATGCAATGCAGAAAGAAAACCAAACAGGGCAGGACCCGTGCTCTGAAACACAAAAAGAAAAACGGCTGGAAAATATACACAGCCAGTACACTTCAAGACTGCACGCAGCCAGGCAGGGGAAACTCAGAATACAGCTTGGAAGGTCAGAGGCCTTTCCAAAGAGAAGGCTTAGTCGTGAAGAGCACGGGCCTGTAAAAGAAAAGGAAAAAGACAAGAAGCATGAATAAAGACAAAAACCACAATGGAAAACATAGACACAAAGACACACCAAGTAGAACAAATACTAGCATACTAGACTTGGGGTCAGACTGGGTTTAAATAGGGAGAGGGAACGGAGTTCAGGTGTGGCGCGTGGCGAGGAACAAGATACAGGTGAGACGGATTAGGATGGGAGTGATACAAACGGAGTATGTAGACTAGAAGGGAGCAAGGAAGGGAGCTAAGGAAGGGGATCAGGACAGGAACTGACAGGAAACTAATATTCAGGAGAGAGGGAGCCGTGTGCGCGGGGAGGAGGTGAAGCAGCCATGACAATATGCAGGTGGGCATACGCCTTGTTTCTATTTTTTTGCTAGAAACGTATGTTCAAGCCAAGAAGCATTTCATAGTGCACTTTCATAGACAGTGATTTCACGGTTTGCCTGTTTTGATGCAGGATTTTCCTGGCCTGCAATTTTCATCAGGCCTTCATTGGGCAAAAGTGACTCACTGTCTGTCATTACGGAGTTCCTAGGGGTTGAGGTGTCAGAAGAGTGATGTGTTCTTTTTTCATGATGGAGTTGCAATAAGAGATTCCCATTAGAGCCCACATGTGGGCCTGCTGCTGCACCACCTGTGGTCACACAGGTGCTGGAGACAGAGCCCAGCTGTTTGGGATGCAGAGGAAGACGTCCCGATACCCATTCGAGACCACACATTTATGCAACTGCTTCTCCAGACTCTCTAATTGCGTGCCTTAGCCCATCATCTTGTTCCGACAGCTTAGCTGTAATGACGTTACAAGCAAAATGGCGATAATTATGGAGGAGTGAAAAAAAAAGACTTGATTTGATCAATCAGAGGCACCTCGTAAATGCAATGGGATTAACATACCAATCAAGGTCTTTTTTCCCTTGCATAGATCCATCTGATAGATCCTCGGTTTCTCCCTCAGATGTCCTCATAAAACACTGACATTTTTATAGCCTCCGCTCCCCCACTCTCAGGGTTACTGTTGGGCCGTTAAAGGTTTTAATGGCAGACAGCCCTTCTCCAGTCTTGATAATTGTCAATTTAGAATCATGAGCCATAACACGGAGCAGTTTATTAATAATCAGACACGAGCGTGAAAAAAAGCCAGAATCTGCCCAGGCAACAAGGCAACACTACATATTTCTTACAATGTAATCAATTGCAAAAGATTCAAGGTTGCAGTGTGGGCCAAAACAAGGTAATCATTTTTGTCAGAGTTGAAAGAAATCATACATTAAAGGGCCTAAGCCCTTTAAGTAGACTCTTAATGTACATGTCTTGTTTCATTTAAGAACATGAACATGTATGATATCTGTTTTGAAATCTGCTTTTTTGCTGGACCTGCAAGTCAAATATATTTTCACTAGATTTCATTAATGATCTTAATTACCTTGATGTCAGTAAATAGTAGGGGAGTGGGCAGCAATAAACCCACCACACCAATAAACACACCAATCAGGGACTTCTTCCTAGAGTTTTGCTTTCCCTTTGTTGTTTTAGACTTAACTAAATCATACTAGACTAAGTTATCATTATTACTGAAAAAAATGGAGTACCACCAGAACAGGCAATATATATTAAATGAGGGATTTAGTATTCTTTCCACTGTTCCTAGGGCCACACGCAATAAAGAGGTGACTGGTGCCTCAGCATGAGCTTTTCTGAGATACTCCAACATTCTTGCAGTGATTTAGCCAGACATCTTGACAGTCTTGAGCTATCTTGAGGAAGTCTTGAGCTATTCCTGCAGTGAAAGGCTTGCGGGTGCAGCTCATGGATGCCAAGCGCTGACAGCAAGAATCTTTTAGCCTCGCTGTGACCTGTGTGTTTTGTGTGCTTAGAGCGCAATATCTTCATACCTCTGACTTTCATCCGTCATCATTTTAAAGTCATTAAGTGCATATCTTACGAGTTTCAACTGAAGCTTCAAAGAAACTATTTGGATAATTGTTGTTTCTATAGCATAACGGTAATTCAAGGCAGACCGAGAAATCAAGGCTTTTGGATGCTCTGAGTAATGCAGGCCAATCATTTTTTTGTCCTTTTGTGAAATCAAGGATTTACTCTTGTCAACACATTTCGCAATAACAATATAATCAAAAAATGGAGTTTGTCCATATCTTGCAGCCCTACACTCCCAATATAACCTTTCAATGGATAAAAGAACCAATTTGTAAATGAGATATGTGAGTGGGAACCTATTAAAGTAAAAGTTCTCCTCAAACTGCATAAGCCAAACATCATTTAGGAAACTAGTTCTTACATACAATATTTTTTCTGATTGTCTCCCTTCAGATTGCTCCAAGCCTAGTGTCACCAAGGGTTCTTCAGCCATGAATATGCCTCAGTCATTCGGCACCGCCATGGGCTTCTCTCTGTCAGAAACCCTTCCTGCTGCCAGCCTGCCCAGCCTGTCGCGGAACGGGTCTGATCAGGGCTCGCTGCTGACATCTGAAGACAGCATCACCTATTTGGCTCCCACCGCTGACACCAATAAGTGCTGGCCCATCCGACCCACGTTACGCAATGAACTGGATACCTTTTCCGTGCACTTCTACATCTTCTTTGGGCCCAATATCTCCATCCCCCCGGACCGAGCGGCAGTGTTTGCCATCAACCTGATGCCAGTGCTTGACAGTGGAGGCGTCCTCAACATGGAGCTCAAACTCAATGTGGTGAGTAGTGATGGATCATACAGTACTTATGAGCTTTAAGATGGTTTTCAGTGTAAACAACTTTTCTGTAGTGAAATTCAATAACAATATGGCTCTAGTTTTAAGCTGGATTTTTTTTTGCATTTTTTTTGCATTTTTATATACATACATATATTTTTTCTTGCAATTGTGAAAAAAATATTTTAAAAATGCAAAGCTTATGCATCCTACTCTTGGCTTCAGTTTGAACCAGGAATTCCTGGATTCTGTCAATCACGTTTGACTGTGATGCATCACCATGGCAACCTAAGCTGCATGCCTAACCTGCCCAGTGGCAATTTCCACTAACCTGCTGGAAATCATAATAGCATTGATATCTACTGTTGTAAACGCTTCACTTCCTACATATTTGTGTCGAATTACTTCTTTTTCCTTAAGCCACACAGCTTCTTTTACTTGACTGGCTGCTGATTGTGTATGTTACTTTCATATGGATGTGCAAAAAGGATTAATTGCGTCCTCCGAATTATAAATGTGGGTTAAAAGGGCAAGACATCAGTGTTGTAAAACAACTAACATGGCTGTCTTGTTAGGTTTGTGAAGCCTAAACAGTGAAACAAATGGCATGAAATTATGAAAAAAAAATCTACCTGAGCCTTTAATCTTTTCTCCTCACATTTTCTTTTTCTCACTGATGCATACACATAATTGGTGAGAACTTCGCTGTCAGAGGTCTCCTCTGGGTTGCTGCAAACCCCTATGCTTCTGCATCACTCCCTAACTGTTCAAAAATCTGCTGTTTTATCTAGCACATGTACTTTTCATGACATGTTTTGCCGCATAGTTTATCAGCCATCCAATTTTCTATCCAGTAGTGGGAAGGGACCACCACTGCAACATCACTCACCATATATCGATATACCAGTGGTACCAGCATGCATGTTAAAGTTAATGTTATGCTGCTCTGAGTGCTTTAGGAGACTCACACAATTAATCTCAGCCCTCATTAAACCTGTTTTTTGAAAATGATTACTTCCCATATAATTTGCTAATGAAAGTACATTGTGCAACAGAAAGATCTCCTGCAGGATTAGGTTTTCTAAGTTTTCTGCTGTTTTTATGATACCATAGGTTTGGCCATTATAGTAACTTATTACTGTTTTCCATAGTTGTATACCATCTTGCATCTAACAACCAAGCCAAGCTCTGTCACACAGCCAAGGCGAAACAAACACCGGTCTATTTTTGCTGCTGAGTAGGTTTGGCTCAGCGCTCTCACAAAAGGTGGAAACTCGTGGAAAGTGTAGGCAATGCAAGGGTAAAAATAACTGTCATTTTGATCGAATGAAAATCCTATTTTCATCTTTTATACCTTGTTCAAGGAAAAAACACCACCCAGATATCAAAGTACAGTCTTGCTTGTTGAAAAAATATTACAACCGCTTTTGCTACAAAATACAGTAGCTCTACAACATCGTTAAAATTCAAACCAAGTTGTTAATGCAGTGTGTCTTCAGCATATTAGAAAATCACTAGGCCCCTGTTAGAGGAACAAATGGTAGGACAATCATATTCAAAGTGTTTCGGCAAAGTTCTTTGACACCTCTAAGGTGTTGGGTGGATTAACTATTGAATAATTCAGTTGTTCAAATCGTTCCTGCGACTGAAAGGAATGGCGTGAAAAAGCTTCTTGACATTTTAAAGGCACAAGGTTAGGTCTGCAGAGATTTCCGATACCACGCTAGTCTGCATGGATGAAGAGTTTTGCACTTTAGCCTGATTAATAACAAATGTTAGCAATCAAGTAAGTGCCATCCAGGCGCTGCTGCCTTGAGGGATGTAACACCTGAAGAGTGCTGCCGCAAATGTCACTGTCATTTTCAACTGTCCAGGCTTGAGCCGAACTTGTGGGTCTTTGTTCTTGAGAAAGAGAGAAGAAAGGCATTGTGAGCTGTTGGATATGATCTTTAATCGCAGTGTGATTCGTGGCAGATCACTTGAAGAGGGTTCGTGTGAACAACATGAGGGCATCAACGTAAATGTACCCTCACCTTGATTTGAATGTCAGAGGAAGGCTTGGAAAGGTCAGGTGGAATAGGGAGAAAGATCTATTAAGCAGCACTTCGATCTTGTGCCCATTCAGTCACAAAAGTGCAGCCACATCCTTCTCACCTCCATTTCCCTCTGGAGATTTGATCAGCGTGCATTAATGGATATCTCCTGGAGTGTTATCAGCGAGGAAAAAGGTGAGGGAAATAAGCCACTGGTGGCTAGGGGTTATTTTAAAACATCAAATATGAAGCTTTCACTGGCTGAGAGGTGGAAGACGCAGCGTCAAGACTGAATGTTGAAATGTGTCTGAGTGGTCCGGAGCAGAGAAGGGCATATGATTGTCGGCAATGGAGGAGAAAGAAGCATTGGTGACAGGGTTCCTCTAACATTGTAAATGTCTGGAACTGCAACACAACCTTCTATTTGAAATGTGTACCCAGGCACGTTTCTGCAGGTTCTTCAGTATGTGCGAAGAAACACTTACTGTGATTCTTGGCCTGTTTCATCTGCTAGAAATGTGATTTCTGTGACAATAAAAAAAAAAAAAAACCCAACCAACCAAAAAAAAAAAAACTCTCTTTAAAAATGCTCTTTAAAAATAACTTTAAACTTTAAAATATTTTTTGGCAATTTTTTGTGATCTTTAGGATAGGGATAATGTTAGGTTTAGGTTTTACTTTAGCATTTTTTTTACATAACCCTTATCAAAAAGTAGTTTATTCAAGTGTTCTATGAGTATACTTACAGTTGAAACCAAAAGTTTACATACACTGTATAAAAAGACATGACATTTTTTCTTACTGTCTGATAATAAATCATACAAAACCCTTTCGGTTTTAGGTCCGTTCGGATTCCAAATCATTTCTATTTGCTAAAAGTAAAAATAATATGTCTCATATCTCTAAATTTTTTTGACATTTTTTTGTTACTTTCTTCAAAGTCAAAAGTTTACATACATTTGCTTAGTATTTGATAGAATTGCCTTTAAACCGAATGGCTTGATACCCAAACGCTTTGGGTATCCTTCCGCAAGCTTCTCACAACAATTTAATGGAATTTTAGCCCATTCCTCCAGACAGAACTGGCGTGACTGAGTCAGGTTTGTAGGTCACCTTGCTCTCTTTTCAGTTCTGACCTCAAATTTTCTATGGGATTGAGATCAAGGCTTTGTGATAGCCACTCCAAAACATTGACTTTGTTGTCCTTAAGCCACTTTGTAACCAATTGGGCAGTATGCTTAGGTTCATTGTCCATTTGGAAGACCCATTTGCACCCAAGCTTTAATTTCCTGGCTGATGTCTTGAGATGCTGCTTCAATATTTCAACATACTGTCCTTTCTTCAAGAGGCCATCTATTTTGTAAAGAGCACCAGTCCCTCCTGCAGCAAAACGCCCCCACAACATGATGCTGCCACCTCCGTACTTCACAGTTGGGATGGTGTTCTCAGGCTTGAAGGCTTCTCCCTTTTTCCTCCAAAGATAATGATGGCCATTATGGCAAGCAGTTCAATTTTGGTTTCGTCAGACCACGGGGCTTTTTTTTTTTGTCGCTTTTGGAGTAATGGCTTTTTCCTCGCTGAGTAGCCTTTCAGCGCAAGTCAGTACAGGACTCGTTTCACTGTGAATAGTGATACACTCTTACCAGCTTTAGCCAGCATCTTCACAAGTTCTTTTACTTTTGTTCTGGGTTTGATACGCACATTTCACACCAAAACACGTTCATCTCTTGAACTCAGGAGCCGTCTCCTTCCTGAGCGGTATGATGGCTGGACATTCCCATGTTGTTTATACTTGCATATAATTGTTTGAACAGATGAACGTGGCACCTTCAGGCAGGTCCACAATTCTCTTCCTGATGTCTTGGCTGATTTATTTAGACTTTCCCATGGTGTTACAAAAGGAAGCAGTGTGTTGAGGTGTGCCTTAAAATACATCTACGGGTGTGCCTCCAATCAACTCAAGTGGTGTCAGTTAACCTATCAGAAGCTTCCAAAGCCATGACATCATCATCCGGGCTTTCCCAAATAGTTTAAAGGCATAGTAACCTTAGTGTATGTAAACTTTTGACTTTGAAGAAAGTAATAAAAAAATCTCCAAAAAATTCTCTCATATATTATTTTGACATTTAGCAAATAGAAAGGATTTTGGGAATCCGAACAGACCTAAAACTGAAAGGGATTTGTATTATTTAATATCAGACAGTAAGAAAAAAAAATGTCTGTTTATATGTCTTTTTACTGTATTTTATACTAAAACTGAGGCAGTATACTTGAAGTTTACTTTTTATATACCATATGTTATATAATTAAGAACAGTATACTTGACTTACACTGATAAGTGTAAAGAAAGTATATACTTTTGAAAGTATATACTTTTGTACATTTAAAATGATGATATAAAGTCTGAAGAAGTATTAAATTTGTATACTTTCTAGTACGCTACAAAAACATTGTCCATATCAGTGTTGGGCAAATTACTTAAAAAAATTAATTACTGATTACTCCCTTTAAATTTGATTACTTCAAATTACTAATGTGATTATTTCAAAAGTAATTTGCTACATTACTAGTTAGATTACTAGATACTTCCCCACCCTCTAAAACAGGCAGGTGGCACAAACGCAGATTGTCATGCTTATTTTGTTTCCTTATTTTAAAGAGAAAAGAAAAAGACATGATGGCCGAGGAAAACAAATAAGGCAAACCATTCATAATTTGTGAACTGATTTGCTTAGTTCAGCGTTCACAAAAAATAGGAACGTGTTTAATGAACGCCATTCATTGAACGTTTTTGCGCATTGGGTAATGCAGTGGTAACGTAACATTACTTTAAATTGTAACGCTAATCTAATGATCAATTATAATTTTAATGCATTAAATTACTATGTTACTAAAAAAGAATACAGTTGTATAATGTTCTTTCTGGCTTTCCAAAACACTATGCTTTCTTCTTCGGCTCAGATGTTTTCCTGCTTCATTACTTTAGTGGTTCCTGCCATCTGTCAAACACTACAGAACAGCAGAATGTGTACCTATGAACTTACAGAGGCACTTGCAGAATTGAGCTCATGTATCAACTAGGAGGCTGCTCTGGGTACTGCCTGTGTGTGAACAAGCATTTAAAAAAATTCTGACACGGCAGGCAGGTAGAGATCAGAGGAGTGTAATTGTACACTTATGGATGGATCTGTGAATTGAGGAACAAGTTTGACATACACAATATATTCAGTGTCTTCTCACACTTGGTAAATGGAAAAGAGCATAGTAATGAAATCAATGGACAAGTGTGAGTGAGACATAAACTTTATCAGACAGGAATGCCATGATAAGAACTTGGCAAAATGTATAATAGCCAAGTGGAAACTAGAAAAGTCCAAGGTGCACTGGCTTTTTTGAAAACTAAAAACTGTTGTGTGGTTTGTTTTGTGTAGAAAGACGTTCCCCCTGACAACATAAACCATCAACAAAAATCTTCTCACACTGAAAACAAAAACATAATATATTTCGGCTGTGCAGAAATAATTTTTAATAACCGATGTTTAATTGTAATATTTCTCCTTCGACATTGTCTACCATCCTGCTGCCTCTCATTTTGTTTTCAATGTCTGGTTGTCAATTCTCTCCTCACGGGCTCTTTCTCATTGTGTCTATTCAGTGCTGCTGATTTGTGATTAAGTGTTTCTTGCTCTTTCCCTTGTTACACATCCATGTGATCTGCTCTGTGCCTTAAAAAAACATTATCGTTTATATCACCCTTGTTATCCTAACACCTACCAGCTCTGCATGTTGTCAATGAACTCCTGATCTTAGAGATTTAATGAGTGCCTGTTCTATTTGATGTTTTTGGTTGTATTCAAGTATTCAAATATGCTACACGTACACAAAGAGAGCTTAAAAAATCCATGGCCATATTGAACTCCTTGCTGTGAAAACATCTAGCCTTACATCTCTTCAAAGCGTGCCACTAAAAAACATGCATGCATGCTGCCAAGTGCTTCTTGTGCCGTAGACTCATTACTGAATGTGTGATGAACTATTTTATTTATCATAAAACCTTGTGCATTGAGACTAACTTGTGAGATAAACCTCAACAGCATGAACATGTAAAGTCAGTCTGGGTTAAGTGCCTTCTAGCTAGTTTATGATCTGATCTGTCTATTGTACCTTCATATCTATACAGTGCATAGCATTGTATGTACAGACGTCAGCAAATGGTTTGACTTTTAGTTGGCTTTTAGACTTTTAGCTAAAAGGAATAGACCTGAAGTTAATTTTCTAGAGTATGCTTGAGTATAAGTATAGCAAGTATACAGACCATGTTGTAGTAGTGTACTAGAAATTACACTAATATACTCATTTTCAGACTAAATTGTAACATTTTCAAGTTTATAAAAGTATACTTTTAGTATACTTTGTAAAGTCATTTTAAGTTTACAAAAGTATATTTGATACTTTCTTTATTCTTATCAGTATAAGTCAAGTATACTTCAATATACTATTCTTATGTGTATAAAATCTAGCATATAAAAAGTAAATTCCAAGTATACTGCCTCAGTTTTAGTATAAAATAAGCATACTCATAGTACACTTGAATAACTAGCTCATGTAACGGTTGGGTCAGTGGCCACAAAGGGCCACTGTTTTTTCATTGGTTTTTTATTCATTGGTTTTTTTCATTGGTCTTTTATTTTGATGTTCTTGTCTGTTCTGCTGAATTGTCATGTGTTTTGGTTTTCATCTGTTTGTCTTTTGTGCCTTGATGACTGGCAGTATTTAAGTTCTGTTTTGTGTTCACCCCACTGTCAGTCCATCGCCTCATGTACGCCTCTACTTTGCCTCATGTTCGTCTCTAGTTCGCCTCGTTTATGCTGGTTTCATGTTCATGTTCTGTAGCGGCCATTGAGCCAGGATTTTTTTCTGTTTTGTTTTCTTTATTAAAGACCTCATAGCATGGATTTCTGCGTTCTTGCTCCATTCTTGCCCCGAGGTAAATCACGGGAGATGGCTAGGCCCAGCCCTCGTGACAGCTTACAAGGTTCTTGCAGAATCTATAGATATTCATTGCAGTCCTAGATCCAGTTCGCCTAGATCCAGTTCGCCTAGTCCACTTGTTCAGTTGAATGAAAGTGCAATTAGAAACGATCTTGTGTCACTCTAGTCAACTGGTGTGGGTGAAATGAGCTGCATCCGTGAGCTAAAAAGGTCATTTTCCTTGTTCAGCACTTTGAAAGCTAGCTTTAGATTGGCTTTGCTCTTTGTCTTTTAATGGTAGCTCTGGGCATTGTAAAAAAGGGCCTATTTTAAAGTTGGAGTAAAGACCAGCCTCTTGAGTGGGTGCCACAGCTGTAAAGTAAATGGTTTCCGCCTGCCGCCATATGCTGCCATCTGGGATTTATCTCGCAAGGACGGTGGAGTGATGGAGGTCTGCTCCACTGACGTAGCACAGGTTTATGAGCAGGCCAGTTTATGGGAGCATTTCTGCTTCCAACCTTGGGCTACTAGACTCATGGTTAGTCATCAGAAAGTTGGGCAAGAGAACAAATGTTTGAGAACAGGCGGGGGAGGTCTAATGATTCCTAAGAACAAAACTAAATATAATGTGCTGTTTTAAATTCATTTTAATTCAGTGATATCATATTTGTATTTAAATACAGAATTGTATTATTAAGTTTTGGTTGGAAGCAATAGGTTAAATTCTTGAAATGAAGAATTATGAGATTTTGAATGGAAATCTATGTAAGAATATATGAGCTCTCCCATTAATATATTACTTTATCAAATCAACTACCAATATAATTAGGAATTTACAATGGAATCAGCTAATTGTGTTTTGATTTACAATGGGATGGCAAATCTTTGAGGATAATTGTCACTTTAAGCCACTGAAAGTTCAGGATTCTTCACTGAATGTTAATACAAGCACCCTAACATTCTTTCAACTCTATGCCACCTATTTAACAAGAGAATCAGTCTAGAAAGTTCAGTTGAAACATATGTTACACATTTCAAATACAGGTCTTTTATTAGCACTAGATGTCCATGGTTGATCTTGAATGGCCAAAAAAGTTAACGTGCTAGCATACTACTAGTATCTAATAGAGTGCCACATTTAGCATTATTAAAGATGTGTTTTTTTTCTCATTTTTGATCACGCTTTGATATTTATAGCCTGAATTGAAGCCATACCTTCTAAAGTTGTGGTTCGCCACTAACACACTTCAATTGTATTGTTGATTACCACAGACCACATACTTCCCAGTATCAATAAAACAGAAACCTTATTCTTTCAAAAGTCACTTATAATAGCAGACAATATGTCAGTTGTTGAACTAAATGAATTAAGACTTGAAATAAATTATATTAAACTAGAATATCAGGTCCTAGGATCCAACAATCATGAGACAATGTCTCACAAAATAACTCCTCATAAAGATTTATCCAACTTTCAAGTCCAGAAGCAACATTTCCAGTTACATTCACTTTTCTCATGTTATTTGGTAACTCTGTGTGATCAAGCAAGCCTGTGACAATGCCACCCACTTCACTACACTAGGGTGCTTAAAAATTTATATTTATCAGTTTATCATTGAGAATTCTCTTAAACACGTACACAATACACCAATCAAGATGGTTGAATATAAAAAGTGGATATAAAAATTTTGTATGAAATATCTAAAATTAAAACTGTGGAGCAGCCACAGAGCATTTGTTCTTCTCAATTAACATAGCATTTGTCAAAACTAATGACCAAAACCATAAATCATAAGTTCTATTTTGGACAGGCTATGCCCTCCAATGTGCTTTGCTTATTGGAAATCCCCATTTGGCATGCAGGACACAGAAAAAACATTGAACTCCTCCCCTCCACCCACTGTTCACTTTTCCACTCAGCAAACACTGGAGAAGAGCTTTTTAGGGGGGTGTCGTGTCAAAGGAGGGCCATAATGAGATGAATGGCAACAGAATTCAGCCCTGACACTGCAGCTCTAGGACCCCTTTGGACACCCAATAGCAGATCAGTTTGCATCCATAACACTCAGCTTCTTCAATGGTTCGCTCTATAGTACGCTCTCATTTAAATGTGGGGGGATTGGCGGATGCCTGCTGCCACTTGAGTGGGAAAAGGAAGGAGGATATTTTTATCATGCTGTGCCCCATACAGTCAGTCCTGGCTTTCGTCTAGGAGTTATATGATGCTGGTCATACATCAGTTCTGTTTGTGACACCTATCATCGCCAATTGTAGTGGTTTGGGGGGGGGTGTCCAGGCAAGCTTAAACGATACATTTCCCAGGCAGGGTTCGCAGGTTGCACACCACCACAAAGAGATCGGTCCCACAGTTAGCCTTGAAGCTGATTCTGGAAGGACCCAGTGCCCTTTTGAACCACTGGACCAAACACTGTTGGGACTGCTCTCATGGAAGACACTGGCTTTGGACATTTTGGCTCGCAAAACGTGTAGGTGATTGTCAAAGACTTTCAACCCACCTATCATGCCTCTCCTTTCAGGAGGATGGCTGCATTTAAACCAAGACCTGCGTAAGTGCTGATGTCATGGTTCCAGTCCAGAGTGATTTCGAGTACTGATGCACCGAAAGGAATTTTTTTTTGGACCAAAACCGAAAACCGAAAATGATGGAAAACTTGGCCGAAAACCGGAAAAAAACCGTATTATTAAATTATTAAAAGAATCTGTTACAAAACTATGAAAATGTTTATTTAGCATTCAAACAAAGCACAATGTAATATATAATTTCAAATAAAATATTTTACTTGGCCCCACTCATTTATAGCCTACAACATTCTCTGGAGTCCTTTAACAAAATAGTGTATTAAAACAGAGACTGGCAGCCCATATCTTAACCATAAATCACTGGAAAACTTTATTGCCTTTTCAGGTGGAGTGTTTGTGATCTAAGGGTCTTACCTCTTATGTGCTTCATACTCTCTCCCTTTGTGGATGCTTTCTCTCTAGAAATGGCATTCCACTCTTTACAAAGGGCTTTCTGAGTGTCTTTCTCATGGGGGTTTCCACTGACTGGTACCAGCTTGGCTTGGTGCAACTCTACTCACTTTTTTACTAAAATAACCAAAATCTAATATCTAAAATCTGAACGTTAGCATTAGCGCTAGCGTTAGCATTAATGCTAACTAACTCTAATGTTGTTTCTTTCAGCCTTGTCTGGTAAGCCAATTAACTCCGTTTTGTGGCAAACAGTCACAAACCAAGAAATAAAACCCCTCTGATGTCATCCCCATGCTGTAATGATGCTTGGTTGTTTACCTCAGCTTAGAGCCTCCGCTCAGCTGTTCCTCGGAACGTTTGGTTTCTTAAGCAACCAGTTGTAGTGGAAAACTGAACGTCCGAAACCAAACAGAAGAGAGTAGAACTGAACTGAACTGAACCGAGCTGGTACCAGTCAGTGGAGAACCACTTTTAGATATATGGAAATGAAATGCGCCGACACTAGAGAAAGTTGACTGTAATCCAGACTGGTCCGTGCAGTCTGTGGTTGTTCATTACGTCATCACTGTTTCGGTCAAGTTACAAAAATATTTGGTGGCCGAATATTCGGTGCATCCCTAATTTCGAGTCACTGGAACGCCAAGGAAGGGCGTTTGCTCAACTTGTACCTGGTCCGCATCCTACTGCAGTATGTCAGCTCCACAAGAATGGTCAGGCAGACAGATCAGTTATGTGGTTGCTATGCGTCAAAGTAGCTAAAGAAGAACAGTGTTGATGCAGTGTCCTGGACTGTGTGAAGCTATTTTTTCAGACCTACAGAGGTATAGAATATCCTACCAGGTGACATACATGCCCACCCAGTCCATGGCATAGCGCTGTCTGCGGTCTTGTTCAGAGGCTCAGCGATGAACAGAGACGGTTGTACAGTTATCTTAATGAGCAAGCCTGGACAGGACCGGCATGCTGTTATGACATTCTATAGTCTTATGTCCTGGGATGGGTATAGCTGCTGCATGTGGCTGCCCACCAGTGTTGGGGTTAGTTACTCAAAAAAGTAATATATTACATATTACATATTACTCTCAAAAATAGTAATGCCTT
>JBBPDH010000037.1:8564109-8584351 GCA_037974565.1 Clupeocharax schoutedeni
GGGAGGAGGATGCTGAGGAGAGAATCTGAGTGTGTTGGGAGGAGGATGCTGAGGAGAGAATCTGAGTGTGTTGGGAGAAGGATACTGAGGAGAGACTGAGTGTGTTGGGAGAAGGATGCTGAGGAGAGACTGAGTGTGTTGGGAGGAGGATGCTGAGGAGAGACTCTGAGTGTGTTGAGAGGAGGATGCAGAGGTTTGTTGGGAAATGTATGCCGAGGAGTGTGCAGGGAAGAGGAGAAGACGAAAGTCTGGTAGGAGGTTTATGGATAAGGTGAGGGCGAACATGCAGTTGGTGTGAGAGATAAAGATGTAGAGGATAGAAGCTATTGGAAACGGTTGATCTGCTGCAGTGATCCCGGAGCAGCTAAAATTGATAGAAGAAGAAGAAGAAGAAGGAGTCCATTACATGGTTTTCATTAGTGAAGTCCATGCCTCAAGGAATTCAGGCCTGAGGACCAACAAAGTGGGTTTTTTTTTTCATGATTCCATATTCTTTCCTACACATTGATTTAAAATTTCCCCTCTGCCTGATACAAAAGAATATGCCATTGATTTGGATGATGTTATTCAATTTGTTTGAGGTGTTTTCAACAAAGCCAGAACATTCAGCTCTTGTTTATTTGCTATGAAGTAAAAAAAAGCTGCTTTTTTTTACCATGGGTCCTTGTACTAGTTAATGAGTATAAATAATTGAAAAAATTAAGTTAATTTTCTTTGATTCATAAAAAGGACAATCAATAGAAATTGGCCTTAAAAGCAGTCTTGCTTGGAGGCTTTGCGAGAAGAGCTAATCAATATAAATATAACCTACCTGAATAGCTTTTGAATTGTGGCTTGATTGCCATTTAAAGCAAACAATTCCCCTAATTATGAAGCTAAACGTTCACCTTCTTTTTCATTAAATGTGCCTTTAATCCTATTACTTTCAATACCTTTAAGCATGCTCAAAAGAGGCATTTGTGCCCTCTACCAACAAAGCCTTATACTTTATCAAAGTGTTTTCAAACCAAATGCTCACTTTCTGTGTTTTATTGAATGTAACTTTAATCTCACTGGTTTTAATACCATTAAGCATATTTTAAAAGGCCTTTACCATGACCAAGTAATCCATTGCCTGATCTTGAGTCTTGCTATCATGACATTGTTTGTATCAGCAGTCTTTAGTCCTGTGAAAGAAACTCAACTCATAACCCTGCTTTTTTGACCTGCTTTATCAGACTGCTGCCCTTGATAAGGTACGCAAACTGAGACGATCTGTGTGTATTGTGACAGGTGGCCTAATGCTGCCTTGAATGAAAATGAGGAGGATGAGCAGGTAACAGCAGGTAACACCAGAAAGGAGTTTTGAGTGGAGTGTGCTGCTTTAAAGCAACATATGACATCATGCAAAATGATAAGCAGTGACATCATGCAAAATTATATGCTTTTTTCTTTCGTTTTAATCTGAATTTTGAATAATTGACATTCTTTTTGCATATACATTGACTTTATTCACATACATCACTCAGCAAGTTTGATTATACCAGTTATAATATCGCAATAATGTAATATGGTATGAAATGACCGTAACCACTCTAATCAAAAAGGGCTCTTTGTTGTACTCAAGTAGGATTCTTTGATTCAAAATGATTTGAGTGTGATTTTCACACTACTACTCTGCTTTCGCTCCTTCTGGATGAACGTTATGCAGACACATTAAGAGGACAAAAATGTAACAAGTAATATTGTGGAAATGGACATTATTAAAAAAAATATTAGGTCATTTTGTGCTCTGATATAGCCTGGAATTCTGCACATAATTCTTGTATTTTAGTGGCACAGCCTCCGAAATTAAATGCGACATACAAGCGCACCCTAGAATATATTCTTTATTCAGCTCAAAGAAGAATCTTACTTTTCCTTATTTTTTATCAGTTTTAGTTAAACAATCGTAAAATCTGGGAGAACTGCAGCCACTCAGCAACCTGGCCTCCACCCCTCCATCCCTGGGGGAAAGATTTATAGTAACATGATGTAAAGCAAATAAATTACACAGGAAACAAAATCCTCAGAAAGTAAAAACTACTTTCTGAGGTCTATTGTTAGAGGTGCACAAAGCATAAAAAAGATCATTTGTTATTGTCTCAGGTTTGCTTCACTTTAATGTAGACACAAAGAGCGTGTTTTAGTTGTGACAGCGTTTCCCCTCACTGAGTGGTCTTTCTGTTTCTGTTTAAACCTAATTCATTCGTAATTGTTCCCGGAGAGCCGAAGCTTTCAGAAAGCACACTTTTGTTGCCTCAGACCTTGATGAAATAAACATATTAACAGCTAGGCACGGTGTGCGTCGTTCCACACAGCGCGATTTTATTCACCTCGCTCTGTTGTTTACTTTTCCTTATGTCGGCTCTCTCGCTCTTCTAACTTTTGCCTCTTAGGTGGGTCGAAAACGCAGCTCTGAATTTCAATTTCAGAGGAGGGCGTACAGTGGAGCTCACGCACTTGGAAAGTCCGAACGCTGACAGCTCCTGCGGAGAGTTCGGGTGGAGTAGAGGGCTCAGTCAGGCCCGGGCGGAATGAGTAATAGTCCAAACACAATGACTAGCTTGTTATTTTCTCAGCCTTTTGCCAAAGGTGAAAGCATCTAGTGGGAAAACATGGGTCCCAGAGAGGAAAATAATGGGAGACAAACAGCAGAAGCGAGCGTCGATGGCGTCAGGGTTCACCGCAGGATGTATAATGCATGAGAAGGTGATGAAGAGTTGAGGGCTGGCGGTGTAATGGCATGGTATTTGTTGGAGAATAACTGGAAGATGAAAGGGAAGAGTTTACGGCTTTATGTAGTTACCTGGATGCCGGTGTTCCAGCGAAGTGCACAACTCTGCCTCAGAGGCTTCTAGTAAAACATCCACATCAGCTAGCTCTGAGGAATATTTTAATCCCTCTTTCCAAAGTCTGATGATGGTGATTTGAAGTCACATTCTTCAATTCCTAAATCAATCCGAATCAAAGATTGGCAATGTTTATACCCGTGTTGCAGATTCTGAGAGAATTAGATCAAAATTCCCAAAATAACAATATAAAATGCCAAATTGTAACATTAAATGGGACATTGTCAACATAATAGACACATTTACCAGTGGGTGGCAATAGGAACTAGGAGGCACAACGTTCACAACTCAAAAACAGCCGGTTGGGTGGGGGGGTGGGGGGTCATTTGTTTCTCTATGTTGGACCATTTTACATCTAATCACTTCATAGCAAATAAATAACAGCTGGACATTCTGGCTTTGTTGAAAACACCCCAAACACATTAAATTACATCATTTAAATCAATGGCATAATTGTTTGCAACAGTAATACTAATGAATAATACTGTGTTAATGATTTATGTTGAAATGGTGAATTATAGAGAAATGAATGTGGTTTTGCTGTCCACAACACAAATATAGCTATAAAGGTGTGACGGGTAAAAACAAACAAACAAATACAGCCATTTTATTTGCTATCCAACATGACCATTAAAGCTACAATCCTTCTGATGGTGGCCTAGTGGGTAGGATATTTGCCTCTAGAATAAGGCCATGTCCACACGTACACGAGTATTTCTGAAAACAGAGATTTTCCGTTTTCGTTTATAAAAAAAAACACGTCCACACGAACGCGTTTTCAAAAACATCTCCATCCACACGCAAAAGCAAAAAACGCTGTCAAGAGCATGCCAAGGCAGCAGGTGGTGATATAACCTTAACCGTATAGCATTGGTGACTAATCAGAAGCCTTGAAGGGGGACCTGTTTCTGGTAGACAAACAATGGTGCAAAAGGTAAACCACCAACCGCTGTTCCGACCGGGGGGGATATTCCATGAAACAGGATTAAGGGAAAGTCTGACTTACTTTTTCTTACATTCCCTTAAAATAAGCCAGACTTTCCCTTAATCCTGTTTCATGGAATTACCCCAGGTCTCAACCAAAACCAGGCGCTTTGGCTGGAGTTTTTAAAAACCTCCATTTTCACCGACCCAAAACGCTGTTTATGTGTGGACGAAAGGCCAAAACGCTCCTGAGCAAGACCCTCAACCCCAAGTTGCTCCAAAGAGACAAGTAAGGGAAGTCACTTTGGAAAAATGCGTCTCCTAAATGCTGTAAATGTGCATGTAAAATATGAAAAAGAACAAATAATCCTTTTGCATGTGTTAAAAATGTTTTTGGCCAAAATCTTAAAACTATTATAAAACATCATCTCAGGTCTCAGGCTGCAAACTCTTCTGTCGGAATCGATTTTATTTGAGGGAGCTTTTTGAGACATTAAACTCTTTTGTTTCCTATCACAATCACTGCAAACAGTTCTGACTCTCCTGTTTCTCTAGAATCTTTGAGAATAACCCTGTAAACCCAGGCTGATGCATAGAGTTGAGTTTGGTAACCATACTTTTTTTTTATTAGTACCTTGATGAGTTAGACCACTAATGAATTCTTTTGACAATTTCCAGCAAATGGTTGCAAAAGCTGTCTCCAGTAGAACACTTTAACATGCAAACACACCAGGTGCTACTTTATCGCTCTCACAGGAAGCTCAGTATGATGCACTAAATTCCTGCACTGCGTTTATTCAGTGCCATCACACTATGTAGCATTTCATTGTCAAGCACATCTTTTGGCAAAGCGAGGTGTTGGTGTGTGCATGTGTGAGCACAAGTTCACAGTAGGGGCTCATTTCCAAAGTGCCTTTACTGACACCTGCTGTTAAGTCTCAGCCTCTACCTTTGCACATACAACATGCCGTCTCTTTCTGGGCATGTATTTCTCTTATCTTTCTTTACATCTCCTGTTTAGTCTATTTTCTAGTCTGATTAACAAAGGATATTCAGGAGACGGTCTAAAATTTCATAGTATTTTATTGTTGCATAGAAGTCGGAAGCGGCACTATGATCAAACCAGGAGTTATTTGAAAAAGCAGGGTTACTCTGTTTAGCATAGATAACTAGAGCAAAAAAAATGAAATCCTGCTTTGTGAAAAAAAGTAAAGTGGGCCTTATAGTCACACGTGAACACACCACAGCACACAGTGCGAACAGTGTGAATTTCTTTCTCTGCATTTAACCCGTTCACCAAGTGAAGCAGTAAGAAACCAGCAATTGAGAGCAGTGTGTGGGGCAGTACCTTGCCAGAGGGTACCTCAGCGGGATTCGAACCCACAACCTTCTGACCACAGGGGCAACTCCCTAACCACTAAGCCACCAGCCGCCTGTTAAATAATACTACTAATAATAATAACAGCAAAAATGATATGCACAGACCTTTAAGGGTAATAATGTGCTATGTGACAGGCATGTCTGCTTCGTCTAGCCATGTCTCGAGGTCCATATAATAAATTCTGCTCTCTGTTTTTCTCTCTCCTTCTGTTTCTAACCCCATTCCACTCCTTCTTCACGGCAGGTCAAAGGTTCATTACCGCTGTCATCACATTCTAAGGGATATGGATTGTTCCGTGTAACGAAGATGGCAGGTGCGGCCACATGCTCATGCTGCAAGGAGAGAGGCAAGGTTAGCCTCCCCAACCACACACACACACACACACACACACACACTCAGAATCATACATAGATACACCGGCCAGCCCTTCCACTTATGTCCATTCATTTGCATCTAAAGTGCATTGTGCATTGTAGTCCTTGGACAGGGTATTTAAAAGGCCGAGCATGTAGAGTGGGTTTGCGCAGAGGACGATAGCAGAGCCATTTCTGCTGACAAACACAAACCCCAGAGCATTGGGGATTCTGGCCCACCTCTAGCCGGCAGTGGGGGAGAATGTGGACAGCCGTGGAGGGAGTGGACAGCGTGTGCATGTGTGGTTTGGAAAGGTGGGTTCGGCAGGTACTGCAGATGTTTTTGTCACCGCAGGGCTTCCTATCCCATCATCCGCTGCTGATTGTGATGCTCCCCAGAGAGAAGAGGACAGAAGGAAAACAAATAGGCGAGAAGGAGGGTGAGGGGAGACCGAGAGGGATGGAAAGCAGGAACATGTGTGGTGTTGCAGCCAGCAGTCAATAGCTTCCCTGCATTAATTTATTGCTGGGAAGTCTGATGCCCTTCACATTCTCAGGCAAAGAGATGAATTAATAATGAGACACCAATACATGTAGGACAAAATCATGCAATATGTAGTATGTGTATTTTTTTCCAATCTACGTTATGTTTGTTGTGGTTTTATGCCCTTGCTATAGGTGCAACTTGCGCTATTCTTCGTTTGCTGCACAAATCTCAGCACTACTGGTGCAGTGGTTGTGTGTTTATAGTACAGTTTTAACCATTTTGGTAAAGCTGTTGCCCGCAACAACAATAGAATCGAGTAGTTTGACTAGATTTTTTTCTATGACTCAATGGGAAGCCAGTGTGGGCTTATGTACACACACACACACACACACACACACACACAAACACACACGTGTATGTCAGCAGAAGTGCACACTAGATCTGCATTAAGATACTGCATACACTACTGTGCTACAGAGACCACTGTTTTGTAAATTTGATTCATTCATGCTTTGTCCGTAACCACTTAATCCATACTAGGGTACCCAGAGCCTATCCCAGGTCCATTGGGTGCGAGGCAGGGTCTCATCCTGGAGTCCCACTGCAGAATTTAATTTTATTTTCATTCAAAATAGCAATTAAGTAAAAGTTATTCATTACTGTCAGAAATAAAAACACAACATATATGCAGTATTTAGATGTTAATGCTGAACTGAATATGCACCCCACTATACACTATTCTCCTTCAAAAAGACCGTAACATTCAAACATTCTGCTTATATATGCTCATTCTGCCTATTTGATATTTTTGTAAACTTTTGGAATTGTATTAAAAATGTTATTGCTTTGTAGTTTTTAAACTAACTTATCTAGACGTAAAGTCACGTGTGTCTAAAATAACTAATGGAGAGATTGGAAAGGAGATAATCCACCAACATGAAGAATCTGAAAGTCAAAAGAAATGGGGATTCTCAAAAGCATGGAAGGTGACAGACCACCGGAACTGTCCCCATTACATAAGCAGTATTCTTCTTTGAGAGAGTTCCTTCTCTGATCTAAATAATCAGCATCTGTTTCATCTGTCCACTGTGGAAAGACTCAACACTGTGGGTCTGAAATAATGTGTTCCTGGTCAAGAAGCAATTATCGAGAAAGGTAAAGCTGCACTGAAACAGGACATCTTGGGTGTGGAGTAGGATTTTATGGGCTGATGAGTGTAATTTGGCTTACTTGGATGGAAGGAAGTAGAAAGCGACAGACATTTTTTCACATAGAGAAAAAATTCTGTACATTTCTCAGAAGTTCTTTTTTAAAAAGAATCGAAGTAAAAAAGCTATAAAGGTAAACAATGGACACACCATCCACTAAAAAATTGATATTCCACTTGTTTCGTCATCTGTGTTGTATTTTGTATAGGCTCCCTTTTGCTGCTGATAAAAAATTAATAACTTGTACTTGTGGCTGATTTTAAATGAATAAAATGATGGTATCTGACTGCACCATTATCCATTAATTAATTAATCCATTAACTGCATAAATAGTTATCAAAACAATGATAACAATTATAACTCTAAAGTGAGACTGACATACAAAAGGCCATGTTGTGCCTCTTAGATTACACAGTGTGCATTTACGATTAGAACCGAATTCTCCTTGCGCCTTGTGGATAGCACAGTGGAATTAAGATGTAAAGTGGCTCCGCTGCATATAGGAAAGACTGTTTGCCACTAAAGAAAAAGGCAGCTCAAATAAAATCCACGGGTGAAAAAAAAAAGTAAGGCGCAGCGCTACATGTTTGAAAGGTGTCTACCCCACCCCCCTGAACAACAGCGGTTTGAGAACACATCCCCATACACTGAGATTTACCACTATGAGGGGAGCTCATTATACAGCTCTGCATTTCCATGTCAAGAGCAGTGGGGGGCTTGGATTGCCAGCGGCAGCTTTCTCTCTCTCTCACTCCTCTGTCCTTTCTTCTCCATCGCTTCCGTCGCTCTTTTCCCTCTGAGGAGGTGAGAAGTTCAATCCCGTCATTTTCCCCCTACTTTCCAACGAAAGAGGAGGGGAAGTCTGTTGCCTCACTGTGCTTCGAGTGAGTCATTTTCAGGATGCTTTTGCATTGTTTATCTGCATATAAAGGGCGAGTCTTGTGGCATGGGTAGCTAAAGGAGGTCTAAGGTCATTGACGTTTGTGTCAGGTGTGAGTTTTCATTTAAAGCTCAGCACTGGAACTGGTTTGATGATGATTTGTTACTGGTCCACTAAACTCTCACAGAATGCAAGTTTGCAAGCATTTTAGAGAATTTTTATCAAAAATATATAATTTACTAATTTTGTAACAACTATGAATGTAAATTCAGGGGCTGCTAATGCTAACGCTAACGCTTTAAAAGAAGTAAAGTTTTCTGATTCTGATTATTAATTTCTCCTTGCTGCTGCCTTTTGCAGTGTCTGTGGCACCTGTAGACCAGAATCTCCACTGTGGGTCAATTTTAGTCACAAAGGCAACAGTGGTGAGTATCTGGGCATGTCTGCTTGTGTGAAGGAATCTAAAGCTGTAAAATGATCTGTGCACAACAAGATGGTCACAAACAAGTGCCTCAGATCTGCAATGCAAAGTTGTTTTTGTGCTACAACATTAGCAGCTTTACAAACACGAAAAAACTGGACTGTGGAGCATCCCACCTGCTGTTTTTTGCAAGTAGAACCTCTCAACCCTGGAAATTTGGAGCTGACATGGTATGGTCTACCGTCCACTCTGGTAAGCCAGGTGAAACAGTGGCGTCCTGTTTCAGATTTGGGCTGGTGCATTGGGTGCCACAACACACAATACCACCCTGGGTAATGTGTCTTCCAGGCCCTGGATTTTGCTCCCGTTTTGTTCCTGAGGAATTGGCATGGAAAAAGGAATAGCAGCCCATAGCACCAGCTGAATCCCTGCTTCCAGCCCAATCTATTCCTGAGCTGGAGGTGGCCAAGGTGGCCATTGTATGTCCAAAGCCCCTGCCCTTCCAGTTGCCCCTTAAGCCTATGCTCGACCACTCTGTCATTCAGTCTGGTGAGGTAACTGGCACTATAAGTGCCCACCTTTCCTATCTTTGTTTCTCCCTCTCCCCATGATGCTGAGCCCTGCCTGCCCCCACCTCTTCCTGTGCCTCTCACTCCTCTCCTTGACATCTGTCACTGGAAACCAGTGACACAACACTGCCTGGTGCTCTGGAGAGCACCCTACCACTGCATACATTGGTGGCGTTCCCTAGATACCCTGCAAGGCACCATATTGCCACATGTGCTTGGTTCCTCCTTAAGAGGATCCAGGTGCTTCTAGCTGGGGAGGAGCAAAAAAACTTTAAAAGCCTGTGCTCTTTGGCCAGTTAAGAGGAGAACTTTGGGAAGAGAACTTTGGTGACTGGAAAGCATAGGGCCATCCAAACAAAACCTGTTATCTCTAATAAAGGATCCATGGAAGTAAGTTAATGTAGAAAAGATTTATATTAAGTCATTTTAAAATTTGTTCAGAGACAATTTTATTGGTCCATTCCAGATATTTTGTTGTTGTAAATATTGTATGCTCAGACCTGAACACAATTGCCATTTCATTCATACATTCAAAGTGTAAACAAATCCATAATATTGACTGTGATTGTAATAAGCATGCATATTACCACAGTCCTGTCTATATTACTGCCCATTTTTCTTTACTTATGCAGCCTCAAGTCCAGCTAATCAGCTCATTAATAAGACTTTCTTGGGTTGTTAGAGCAGGACAACAACAAAATGTTGCAGAGGTGGGCACATCAACACTCCTCCCCTCATGCAGAATTTAGTTTCAGCCTGCTTCTAACCTGCTGTCTTCTAATACATAACTCTAATGTCTCAGATCCAACCTGTCAAGGATTTCTTAAGAAGTTAATTATCTGGAATTGTGGCAGATTGTAGTAAACTAGACTCTCCAAGGGTAGACCTCCCAAAACAAATGTTGGTACCTCTGGCCATGGAAGAACCACTTTTGCCTCCTTAAAGTAGTTGTTATTTCTGCTCACAACACATCTGGTACAACTAATAATCGAAATAATGAGCCTCTCCTGCATTGATGTGTTAGTGTGGTAAATCAGGAAATCACTAAAATGCGCCGAGTAAGGGGGCTCCAAGGACAGAGTTGGCAACCTATGCGCTAATGAGCTGTTCTATGGGTAGTTCTTCCACTTTTGTAAATAAGATTTGCAAGGACTTTTAAAATGTTTTAAAATAACCTCCATATTCTAATGGTAATTTATACAGTCAGACCCATTTCTTCAAGTCAAATAATTCGGAAATCTTTATTTTTAATAGTGTACTCAAACAGATTGTTGTGAGATTCTGGAAAACAGATTGGAAACTTTTCAGATTCCACACTATCAGATCTGTTATGTTATGTTTTATCTTCATGAACCGCAAATGCAAGAAAGAAGTAGAATGTGTTCAGCCTTACAATAGAAGAGCATCTAATCTCTGATATCTCTCACTTTTCCTCCACAAGTTCTCACTCAGTGTTCTGGGGAATTTCGGCTTGTTACATAGAAAAGCTGTGGGCTAGGCATTTGGTTCTTGAAGGGTTTTGTATTTTGTTTTGTTTTCAAATGCATTGGGAACAAAGTTATGGATCTCAGAGTAGTCTGTTCATCCACTCCCTTCATATCAGTCTCTCATTTTCTTGTCTGTGGGAAAGCTGTGACGGCCAAAATATTGCCTTTAAACTGTGAATTACACCCAGACCTGACTGTAATAGGCTATACATAATGTTGTAATTATAGTTGTAGTGCACAAATATTGGTTGGTATATGCATTAGAATACGCAAGGTTGTGTACAAGTGCTGTAGATCAGAGCTGTGATGTTCCAATACACAATCACGATTCACAATCGTGAATATTTCAACAGCTTAATGCAGCAATACTACAAAGCCTGCAAAGACCTGAATGCTGCATTAAATACATTTTCATATCAGCAGTTCCTACCTCATAAAATAGTTCCTACTCAGTCGATGATGGCTTTTCCAGTCAGTCTGTAAATTACTGTATTCCGTAATACATCTTTGTTTCCAAATTTTGTGTTTGAATTTTGTTTATTGCAAAATGTATTGCAGGCTGACTGCCACACTCTTCTTCAGAATGTAACCAAACAGGCCATAGTGGTGCTTGTCAGGTCTGGGTGCTGGGATGATAGACAGTTGTCTGTTGTGTTGAAGTTTTATTATGAAATTCGGACCACCACTGGCAGTATATTTTGAGCCAATGTGCTCAGAGAAATGAGATTTGTGTTTGTATTGGTTTAGATTTACAGGTCCACCGTGATCCTGGCTTCATTGTAAAGTGTTTATCTGTTCTCCTTTTAATAAAGTCTAGTTTGAGAAAATGTGTTATTATGCCTTTATAAAATGGTAACATTACATAAACACATCTCTAATTTATTATTAAAATTATTTGGAACAAACATTTACAAACATCAGCCAATTATTTTATATTGCTGTGATTTCTATAACTATTTGTCATGAACACATGTTAGCAAGCTTTACATTATAAGCAGCTTATAAATATATTTATATTATAATAAATATATTTCTTAGCTGTCGTCTGGGAGGGAAAAAGTCGGGGCGCCCCCCCACTGCGCCCCACTGTCCACCACTAGATAAAACATGAATGCCCTGTAGTGGCAAACAGCTTTGGTTTTGTATTTGATTTGATTACATTAACATTTAAGTTGAGATTTACAGAAATATTTGAACTGCAGCTGTGTGACTTTTTTTACATTTACGTTTACGTTTACGGCATTTAGCAGTTTTTAACTCAAAGTGCACAATACAAATTTTTGAATGGTTGAATTTTGCATAAAACAATCTAAGTAAATCATGTAATTAATCACAATTAAACATTTTAATCGCTGTCCAGCAGTAATAAAAATGTTAGCTTATAGTCAGTACAAGGTACACACAGTGTACACTGATTAGCAGCAAAATCCTTCATTCAGATCTCCTAATACACCTTGAATTGTTAAATACTACACTTCTGAACTAGTGCTATCACATGGGAAATGAACTCATTGAAATTCTCCAGAAGACAGTTGTCATTTGAAAAACGTACCCAAAGTTTCATTCTTCTTATAGGCACACCTTCAAAGGCACACATTCCTCTGAGACAAGCAGGTTGGATTATTCAAGTTCATTTGCGTCCCTTGGGTAAAAGTTAGGAATGTGTGTTTTGAAGTTACCTTGGGGTCAGTTTTAAGCGGCTTGTTCTCCTAGCTTCGCTTTGCATAAAAGCCATTGAAGCCGAAGACCTTAAAAATCAATTTTAAAACCGACATGCCAAGTGGTCGTGCAATTAGCATAAGGACACAGCAGCACAAAAAATAATCCCCCGAACATAATTTGCCGGGTTTATTTTTTCTTTTTTTCTTTCTATGTCTCAAAAAATTGCTTCCTCTGCAGACCAGAGCAAGGTTGTGGCCCAGATGACTTCCTCAGAATAAATTACTGACATCCTCAAGGTCAATTTGCATAAGCCATCAGCCTTTCCTTTCTGTCGGCCCGTCTTGAAAGCCGACGCAGGCCCTCAGCCCCATCTGAAACTCTCCCGGGTCACCTGTTAAAGCTAATCTCTTCTAAAGTGGTTTAAATGGGTAGAATTAAACAAACAAGAAAAGCATAAGGCAGCCTCTTTCATGTCTTCCTGAGAGGACGTCTCTTTCACGGTGAAAAGAGTTCAAAGCTTAGTCATTATGCAGCTGAGACAAAGTTCATGCTGCTAGAAATCCCATTTCATCTACTTTCATCAGGTTTAATTTGTAGATAAGATGGATTTATGTTTGACTTTTGTCCTGAGTTTACATGACTTGAAATGAGACGTGAGTTCTGCCGGTCTAGAGCGTTACTTTACATGTATCCTAAGTGTTATTTTACTAATCTGTCTTAAAGTAGCTTGTCTCTTACAATATTCTATTTTATGATTCTAATAAAAATTGCCAGAGTTGCATTGTATTGTATTTTATTACTATGTTGTGTGCATTCAAGTGTTGCATTCAAACATTTTACATTCAATTTCACTCAAATTACATGTATTTAATATTTTACTCTTTAGACTTTCCTTTAGATCTTCAATATCCTTTAGAACTTCAATATCTTTAGATCTTCTAGATTTTTACAAAGATTTTCTCTGGGCATTTTGCATATTTTATCTGATTTTTTTGAATGAATCGTCTATCAAAGTTCTTATAATTGTAAAATGAAAATGCCCATGGCTGCTATTATTTGTTTTTGTGCAAGATCTTATACCACCTCACTGCACCACCAAACCAAGAACACTCAAAACATCTGTTAAAATAATTAATATTTTTATATTTAGATGTTAGTATGGTTTTCTATAAATATAATAAATATATAAATATAATAAAATGAAGTATAGTTTATGCAAGATTTGGACATAGTACTTGGGGACAGTGGTGATTAGGGAGTTGCCCCTGCAATCAGAAAGTTGTGCGTTTGAATCTCAGGACTGCAAGTGGCAACACTGAGGTTCCCTTGAGCAAGGTACACACACAATGCTCCCCGGCCGCTGCTTTCCTGACTGCCCACTGCTTCCTGACTCACCCATTGTTCTTGGTAATTTCATGCTGACCTGACACTACTGCACTGTCCATAGTGGAACATAGACATTGATTTAAAGTGGTTTTGGAGTTTAATGAGGCAAAATATTTCTTTTGTTTATCTAAACCAAAAATTTGCGTCTATTTTACATTGAAATTTTTGTTTCTAGTCCATTCTGTTACTTTTCTGTTACATTCAAATTGTTTATTTGATCTAAACAGAACCAGTTAAGTTGTTTTGAAGCAATATTTGGGCAGAACCGAAAACCAGTTTTTGAGTGTAGGCCTAATTAGAAAATCACTTCCTTTAAAGAAAAAGTGGGAAAAAATGGCAGCATTCACTGGCAGATGGAGAATCAAACGTAGCCGATTGTTCACGTAATGGATTTAGTGACGCACCGTCATAATGCACTCACTGGCCCACGAGCCAGTCAAGAGCGTGGAAAATTACAAGAGCTCTCCGTAGACCCCTCCGGTCAATCTGACACTGCCTCACCTTCTTAAGCAAGTGTCTGTGCATGAAATTGAATCTCACACACAATCCGCGCCTGAACAGACTTTCACCTCTCCTCACTCACCTGGGTAATAAAGTGACACATTTATGTGCATTTCATTCATCTTTCAGCTGTAGAAATAAGACATGTCCCTTGGGGCATCGCACTTGCGGTTGAGGTACAATGTGGTAGAAATCAAGGCTTATGCTGATGCCGATAGGTAGTGGGCCAAAAAAAAAAACTGGTGATAATTAGGAGCCCCGCAGTGAAAGTGCCTGGGGTATTAAATATCATTCATTTGAACCACTGAACCGCTTATACTTAACCCGAGCTTTATCTTAGGGCTAAAGATAAAGAAACACCTCGGCTATGTCACCACTCCATCAGAGACAAAGGCACTCACAGGGACAATTTAGCATCTCCAGTTCACATGACATGCATGTCTTTTTACCGGGATATCTAACATGCAAACACAGAAAGTCCTCTGGAGTCGGTACTCCCTGGCTGACCTTCCTAGGTCCAGATTCCCAAGAACACAAGTCCATAATTGACATTCTCTGTATTAAGAAACAGCTCAAATGATTTTAATATCTTTTCATTCAGGCTAATGTTTATGTCAGCCATTTTGCTTGCAGTTTCAAAGCTGTTTCCAAAGGACTCCCTTGAGACACCCGTACTTTGCACTCTGCCAATAGCTACGAGAAACATAGATATTCTCTTATTTATTTTGCCCATGGTGATCTCTTTTTTCTGGACTAGATTCATTTAGTGATTTTCAAAACTTAAACCTGGTCGATTACATTTACATTTACATTTACGGCATTTACATCAGTGCTTAAGAAGTCGACAACTGTTTCTTGCCTGAAAAACAGTGTAAATCCATGTCAACTATTTAACTAAGATGCTGCAGTCAGAGCATCTATACAACAACTGTCACATAATAAGTAGCCAACACCTACCCAACAATACATAAGCCATAGAGAAGAACAACGCAAGTCATAAAGAAGTGAGAAGTGAAGGGAAATGCACTTTAGTGACATAGTTAGTCGCCAAAGTGCTCCTTGAAGAGGTGGGTCTTCAGGCGACGCTTGAAGACCGTAAGGGACTCTGCCGATAGGACCAGAAGAGGAAGTTCATTCCACCACAGGGGAGCCAGGACTAACATGCTTAATTATTACATAAAAATTAAGCAGGTTATCATATTTTTTTCCTATTTCTATATGCAACTTTGCCACTTTTTTCTGAGAGGATTAGTCACCCTATACACACACGACGGTTCCTCCACAGTGAAACCATGCCGAAAGGAGAGCTCTTTTCTAAGTGTTGGCCCTATCATCAAGAGTCCGTGAGTTTAATGATGCTCCATCCACTAAGCACTATTTGTGTTCCTTCTAAATTACTTAGCAATAAGTTGTCCGTCTATAGTATTTACACTCCAGTCTTTTGTGTATTTGACATAAAGTATTTTGTACAGAGTGTTTTGCTGCAGTGTTTTTATTTGACTTTTATTTTTGACTTCATATTTTAGATCATTCTTGTCTCTGTGTGACTGTGCAGTCATAACATAAGCAGTTTCCAATTAATTTTTTGTAATTCAGGTTCTGATTTGGGCTTAAATCATTATTCTAATTCCTTAAATCATATTCCTTTATGAACACAGTAGCATAAAATCTTGGCCCACACTGGGCCCTCACTGATCTAGCGTGTGTTTCCTGGGTAATGCAATGCCAGGATATTACATAAACACTTTTATCAAATGATCTACATTTTGAATAATTTAGCAGAAGTGAACATTGTCGCACGCTAGCTAAAATGACACCTGGTTCAAAATCGGTGTCGGAGTATTTTTGCGCTCACAGCATATTGTTCAGTCAAACAAGCTCATATAATTAACTATTCAGCTAATGAGATGACTTAGGTTTGAGCAAATCCAGGCAAACTGAAGAATCAGAGAGAGAAAGCACGCTTGAACAGATGAGTATTGATTGTGGATTTAAAGTGTGATAATGAATTGATATTTCTAAAGTCGGGTGGTAGTGAGTCGGCTGATAGCTCTGCTCCCCATATTGGTAAGATGTGTTGTATATAATTTATGCTACTGTTTTGCTACTCTTACCTTTGTATCTTTGTTCTGTTCACTTTCTGCCATGACAACGCAAATTTCACACTTGTGGGAAAAGTTTCTATTATCCAATTTTATACTTTTGTAAGAACTGCTATTTGAAGTTTCATACAGAGTAAAATCCATACGTGACATGCCACAACACAATACATGATACCTGCCTGTGTCAAAATCTAACATAAGCTACAATATTGCACTTAGGCTACATAAAATATGTTTGATAAGGGTGCAATTTAATCAATAAAATATCCACAAATGTATAAACTTGGCCCTGTTCCACTGAGACCCGCCCATCTTTGGATGTGTGCAGACGCGTAATTGGCTGTAAGAGACTGTCAATCAATCCCCGCCCACTTTTAAAACGTTAGACATGACGACAAGGAGGTTCAATTGAGTTTAAAGACTCGATTCTTCCTAACAGCCAGTTTCAGTGAATCATTCACGAAATTCACTTCCCAATTTACTTTCTCAGCTCCTTCCAAAAACTCCCAGTTCAGGGAATAAACTTTTCTCTTTTTGCCACTAATGGAGTCAAACTGTACGTGGCATCGCATATTGTAATTTCATTTCAATTGAAAATAACATACATATGATATTTCTGTCTTCTTGCACATCATACTGACAAAAGTATTGGGACACACCTGTTTTTCAGGGTTTTGTTTAGGCCCCCTTACTACCAGTGAAGGGCAGTCTTAATCCTTTAGTAGGCTACAGCAGGACATTTTAGAGGATGCCATGAAGAACCTTTTCTGTTCCAGCATGACTGTGCCCCAGTGAACAAAGCAAGGTCTACAAAGACATGGCTGGATGTTCAGTGTGGAAGATCTTTACTGGCCACACAGAGCCCTGGCCTCAACTCCATCCAACACCTTTCGGATGAACTGGAAGAGAGATTTTGAGTCAGGCCTTCACATCAGTGCCTTTCCTCATAAATGCTCCATAGAATGAATGGGCACAAATTCCCACAGAAACTTTTCAAAGGGTTAGACGTTGTAGAACTCTTTCCAAGAAAAGAGGAAGCTGTTATATGAGGGGAAATCCCTGTCTTTGTACTTGAATTCAATGTCATTGAAGTCCCTGTTGGTGTAACGTCCCAATACTTTTGTCCATATAGTGTATTCTAACATGAACGCAGAATCTAATGGACTCGTTTGAGAAGAACCGATTCTAATGAGTCATTTGTTTGGGAGTCGGATGTGGCTCGTTGCATCAGCTCTGCAGACTCTGTACCGGCTCTGGAGGGGAAGACGTGGTTAAGAGGGCTAGTTAATACAAACTGCTGTTTTATTGTGTTACTTGAGTAATTTGGTCTCTCCACGATGGCGGACGAGGCTGTTACTGAACAAATACAAGCGCTGCAGGTGGACGAAGGAAAGAAGGTACAGTAAGAGTCCCTGAATGGTTCCAGTCTGGTGTTAGCCTGTTAGCTCCAGGCACTGACAGGCATATGCTGACAGGGGTTAGCACAGCTAAGCTAACTCTGACTTTGCCTTAAACTAGGGATTTTATTCTTTATAATACTGAAACTCTGCATTATTTGTGTATTATGGGATACTACTACAAATAGTCCCGTTAAAGTCTAACTTCTTTCCTATCTGAATGGCATTTTTGTGGGCAGTTTTGGAGGATGTAAGGGCTGCCACATTTTTTAACTGTTCATTAGGAGCTGTAAACGTTATTTTCTTTCAGGAAAAATTATTCCTGAAGGGGCACTTAAAAGTGGTTTCTTTTGATTATAGATAATATATGGCATGAATCATAGAACTGGAAGGTGGTCTAGCTAACTTTTAGAGTGACTGATAAGAACCTTCTTCTTTTTCCACATTTTTCTTTTTCTTTAGGTTAAAATGGCGATGAGACACTTGAAAGTGCTTCCTTTTGATCCTAGATCACATCAGATGGCATGAATTAAAGCAGTGAACTCAAGCTGAGTTAACTTTCAGAGCCTACAGCACTTTAATTTTTCATAATGTTACATTTGTGTAATATAACCTTCCTCTTTATCCTTGCTTAACTCTCTTTCTTTTGCACTTAAAAGTGGTTTGTTTTGATTATAGATTGCATCGTATTGCATGAATCAAAGAATTAAAACACTGCACTGAGTTAACTTATTCTCTTTTGCTTTAGCTCAACAGGACATTTAGTGTGCCATTTCATATTTAAAATGTGTCTTATTAATATATATTGTGTTTACACTTGTTTACACTGTATTTGTGATTATTTAGGAAATTCAGTTTGTAGAGTATGTTGGTTATATGTTGAATAAAACCTTGGTCTGTGTACCACGTCCCTCTATTTGTTTTTGTTTTGTTTTTTACGTATCATAACCGTAAACGTCCTCCAACAGTTTCAGGTGAGTAACCCTTTTGTGTGTTGGAGGTGGAGTAGTGTGTTTACTCTGTTGGTAATTACAATCACTCACATTCCCTCTCTATTCATCTCTCTCAGGGTGGAACACCAGACAAGGCTGGCAAAGATGGAGCGAAGAAGAAGAACAAGGGAGCAGATGCAGGTGGCAGAACTGAGGTAGCTGACCCTAACAATCTCAGTGACATTTTGCTGGCGAGTGCGGCTTCACCTTTGCAGTCTTAAGTAAAGTAAAGTGGTCCTTATAGTCACATGTGAATACATCACAGCACACAACGTGAACCATGTGAAATTCTTTCTCTGCATTTAACCCATTCACCAAGTGAAGCAGACAGTGATACAGCACCTGGGGAGCAGTGTGTGGAGACTTTGCTCAATGGTGCCACAAGCAGTCCTGGGATTAAAAGCCATTAATTCTGACCGCAGTGACATTTCCCTGACCACCAGCCGCCCCCAGCCTTATTAAACACAGTTATTTTAAGACAACCTTTTTGAGATGGAGGCTCCACTTTTCAGAGACATAAAATTTGAGCGATTTGGTTCACCTTTATTTCTCTCCTTACTGGTGCATTGTGTTTTTGAAAAGCAAGACTTTGTGATATGATATGATATGAATGGCTAAAAGGTCCCTTTTTGTTTACTAAGAAAAGTGGATTTTAGTTCAGCTAGATTGGTTTACTTCAGTGTGACAAATTGACCGAACCCGCAAAATTTCTCTTAGGGCATTTATGATAAAACATCCCTGCGATGTCAAGGAAAAGTTTTTTTTAAAAAAAAAAGTTTTTTTTATGATGAATAATTTTAGTTCTGAAGCTGTTAGAGATATTCAAAACTTTTCTGTGTTGGAGGAGGATCCTTACACACCCAAATTAGATTTGTCTAAACGGTTCTGCGTTCACACTAGACTTATTTGTGTTAAAGGCATGCTTGTGTCGAGGTTTCATTGTATATTAGTATGTTTCATTTTACCATCTGTGTTTTCTGCAGCTCGTTCCTGCACCTCAATATATAGACGAGCGTTTGGACCTGTACAGCAAGCTGAAGGCTGAGCATGATGGTTTGTTGGCTCAGAGGGCGGAGCAGGACAGCAAGCCCATCAATGTCACCCTCCCTGACGGAAAAGTGGTGGATGGGGAGTCCTGGAAGACCACACCATACCAGGTTGCCTGTGGCATCAGGTTAGAGCAGTTTTAAACAGGGGTGTGAACTTCCGAATATTTATTAATTTTAGGAAGTTTGGTGCATAAAAATATCTTGTGGTTCACCATGATTTTGGGATGATTCAGAATACTTTGTAAAGTAGCCCTGATATGGCTATTTCCTTTACAACCGTTAGGCCCGTTCCCCTGGTGGCAGACTATAGATAATGAGAACGAAAATTCCTTGAATTTTTACATATGAAAATAGCGCAAGAATTTTCTTTTGTCCCAAAAATATTGACCAAAATAACCTGAGAACATGAATGAAACATGAATGGGGCAGCTGGATGGCCTAATGGTTAAAGCATCCGCCCTGCGACCAGAAAGTCCGGGTTCGATCCCCAAGGCCACTAGGTACCGCTGAGGTACCCTGAGCAAGGTACCGTCCCCGTGCACTGCTCCCCGGGCGCCGTGTTCCTGGCTGCCC
>JBBPDH010000037.1:8612757-8625964 GCA_037974565.1 Clupeocharax schoutedeni
GTTCGTAGCTGCCCCCTGCTTCACTTGGTGAATGGGTTAAATGCAGAGGAAGAATTTCATGCTGTTCACACTGTGTGTTGTGGTGTGTTCATGTATGACAAATGGTCACTTCACTTATTTCAAATCAGCATGAAAAACTCTACAAAACCCACATGAACTCATCTCTGGTGATTTTGACGTGTTGAGCTGTGTTTTTATTCTTCTGTTCTTTTGTGGCTGGACATTTATCAAAGAACAACACTTTGCTCCGATCAGTGACGACATGAAAACCACTGACAGGTCAAGTGAATTACAATGGAACAGTGAAACATGTCAAGGACTGGGACGTGTAGAACATTCAGTTCTGAATGCTGGTGTTGGGAGCAGGACAACCATAATCTTATAACTTCAGTTGAATTAACAACCTAATTTTAACTTTGCTGCTAGAAATCAACATGAATGCTTTAATGCTGCAAGAAATAAACTTTAATGCTGCTAGAAATGGTTTCAACACTTGTGTGTGTGTGTGTGTGTGTGTGTGTGTGTCTGTGTGTGTATTTAGCATTGTAGAGTTAAATTATTAAGAAAAATATAATTTACTAATTTTGTAACAAATATGAATGTAAATTCAGCTACATTTCCATATAAAATATAACTGTATATACATAGAAAGTGCGTCTTGAAATGGTAGAATATGGCTGAACTTAGAGGCAGAGGTATAAAAGTAGCCAATCCGAGAACATTATGTAGCATGCAGATACAAGCCTGCTGCATGTTGTAGCATGACTGCTCCGTGTCTTGTCTTCGTATTTTAGTGTTTTTTCTCCCAATTTTCATCAGTTATCTCAATGTATTTAGTATTAGTACGCTGGCCCTGTCTAAACATGTGGGTAGAGAGAGTTATTTCAATGTTTCTTTTGTGTATGAGTTTTTGTTTTGGCTTGCTGCATGCTGCTAACACTAATGCGCTCTGCTAATGCTAATTGCTAATGCGAATGGTTTCTAAGAAATACATTTGTCTGATTTTGTTTCTGATTATTTATTCCTCCTTCCTGCTGCTGTTTGCAACATCTGTGACAGCTGCAGACCAGCATCTCCCCTGTGGATCGTGTTTCTCTTGTTTTTCATTTTTCATTTGACATGTACAATCTACCTAAACATTGCTGCAGGCCAAATACACCCATAATAGCAAGAGTATTCTCTAATGGCTGTGGTCTCTTTCAGCAGGATAGTGTGCCTTGCCACACTACTAAATGTATTCAGCAATAGTTTGAGGAACATGACAGAGAGTTCAAGGTGTTGGCAAAGTGTTGACTCCAAAAACTCCAACCCTTGACTCAACCAAGGGTCCGTGGTAAGTGCTGGACGAAGTAGTCTGATTCATGGATTCCCCAACGTACACATTACACAGTGTTTTGGTGCCAGACACCAACATTTCAGAGAGTACATGCCTCAAGGGGTCATGTTTGCTTTCACAGCACAAGGGGGACCTACATTAATGTTATGGCCAGTCTACAGCTATGTTTAGATTTCCTTCAGAGAGTATAAATCTAGGAGTGGATACCTGGCTAAATTTTATGGAGGTAGAATATCTTTGATCTTTTAATCAGGGTACTTGCAATTGCAAGTCTACACTGGCTGTGAAACTACTGTAGCAACATTAGTAGTATTAGCGATTTGCCAAGACTGTAAATAAGCCTGTCCACAGGTCATTCCACTCACATGTTGCACAGTTATTTTCTTTTTTTCCCTTCCTTTACCTTTGTGCACAGCCAGCTCTCTAGATTGCTTTATTTTTGGCTGACCAAGACGTTTTGAGGAGGACATATTTCACTGGCAGAGGCTCTAGGAGACGAGAGGTATGTGCATGGTGTTCTCTTCCAGTGTTGTGTTTCTACCCCCTTCTACCCCCCTCCTTTCTTCTGCTTTTTCTCCCTCCTTCGGTCGATGGTTTACTTTAGCCGCTAAAGTAAGAGTCTTACAGGCTTGGGCCCCAGCCTGGATGCCCACAACTCACCAGGACCAACGGGGGCTGATGAAGTCCAAGCTGACAGCTGCATAAATCATGGCCCGATGGTGCTAATAGGTGCCGGTATTAAAACCTAACCCACCCCCACCACCAACAACAACCCCAAATGGACCACCCAGGCAGTCTTTACAGGAATAGGAGCATCCAGTCATGTCTAACGTGGCTGAAACTGTACAGCCATCTGAGGCACTTACACCCCCCTGTACGCCCCCCCCCAACTCGTCCTCCCTCGCGGCTGCTAGGGGGCTCTCTTAGCAACACAGGAAAGGCCCGTCTGGCATCCGCCCTACAGTGATTCATATTTGGCACTTTCATAAAGGCTTTTTTGGGGCCTTGCCTTGCTTTTTGGATCCATTGTGAACTTCAGCTCTTCAATCTTTTCTCACCCATTTGGAAGACAAACTTATAAACATTTCCAGGCGAATAACTAAGTAAGAGTCACTTGCTCACCTCAGAGGAACACTCCTGTAGGCCAAAGTATATCATGGTATCTCAGTGAAAACCCACTTTTTAAAAATAACTATTGTGGGTAACATTTAGTTAACAAAGCATGTTAGCTAGCATCATAAAACTAAGCACCCATGCTAATATAGCTAACAATCGATCTCCTACAGATTCATTATTACCTCACTTAGCATTTCCAGCTCATCTATAGGGATGTCTTAAAAAAAAAGGTGCTAAAATGCTTTGAATATCAATAAGACTTGAGAGTATCATGAACATCCTCACAACATAGAGGTTATTTATGATAATTTAAGGTTTCTCTTAGAACCCTCCCAACCTCAGTACTTTGAAGTATGCTGATCATTCTCACTTTGGCTATGTTACTATGTTTTTCTAGTCAAAATAAAAGGCCTGATAGGCTTGGCGTCCTCAGCACTCAAACCATAGTCTGTTGCATAGTAACCAGGTCATCCAACGTCAAAACAGGCCTCACTTTCCCTTGTCAGGCCCCCCCCACACGGTGCCTCGATATTGGCTGAGCTCACCATGGCCTTCCTCTACTTCACAGGAAGGTGAATCCTGGGTCCAAATCACGTCAGAACTGAGATCAGGCCTGACAGGATCTCCTCTCTCCCTGAACAGCCTTCTGAACCCTCCTGCTCTTCATTACAGGACTCCTTGTTTTAGCCAAGAAATCCACTGGGGATACAGTGAGCTTTGTGAAAAGAAAATGGAAAGCATGATCATATCCTTCTGTGATTAAATACGACATGCTGTAAAGCATTTACATTATACCAGTGAGCACTTCTATCAATAGAAGCCCTTTCAGAATAATATCATGGCTCGGTTTCCCAGACAGGGATTAAGCCATGGCCTGGATTATGTTTGGTTGTTAATGGAAAAAATACTTTAGTAAGTAAAGTTAGGGTAAGCTCATATTTACTTCAATACCTCAAAGTCAATACTGCTAACTCATTAGCATGTCTTGTTGATATCTAGCTAGTAAGCAGTCATGATAGAGCACAGTAAAGAACTGTTGTTCTCCTTATTCTAAAAATAGAAAGAAAATATCATATTATATCCAAAGCACTAACCAAAAGAAAAACTGAACTCCAGCCTGTGCCTGGATTAAAACCAAGCAGAAACGCTTGAAGATTTTCCATAAGGCCTGTACTAACCCATGTGCAATCCCTCACTGCTTTATGTGTAATGTACAGTAAATGAAACCACACACTGCAGGTTCAGAAGCGTTCTGGTACCAGTAGGCTTCTGGGAAGCATTACAGTCTTGATGTCTGATGTCATGGGCGTATGTCTCACACAGCCTCCCCCACCCACTTTCTGCTGAGTCCTAACTATTTCTCTTTATGTGCTGCAGTGGCAAATTCATCACTCACAGCAAGGGTCCTCATAGCACTTGTTCAACCCACCCTGTTCTACCCACCCTGCTTTACTGCTAAAACCTAAAAGCCTAAATTATGATGTTCCAGGGGGAAACAATGCATGAACAATCATATTTCCAGATTCAGTAAAAGTGCTCAACTGCTTCACTTCACTGAATGAACTAGCTCAGCATCACCTTACTGAGTTACAAGCAAAAACAATTACATTTAAGTAAAGTGGTCCCTTATAGTCACGCATAAACGCACCACAGCATGCAGTGTGAAATTTTTCTCTGCATTTAACCCATTCACCAACTGGCGCCCCTCATTGGTGGACTGCTACCATTGAGGGGCTCCTGGGAAACAATATGTGGAGATGGTAACTTGCTCAAGGGAACCTCAGTGGTGACACCAGCAGACCTGGGATTCAAACCCACAACCTCCTGATCTCATGGCAAACTCCCTAACCACTAGGCCACCAGCCGGCAGTTTACAGGAAACCATTGAATGTTATTAACTTATTTGTGGGTAGGTTTACTTCACAGTAAAGCTGGCTTAAATACATATGTATGAACGATTTCAGATGAATGAACTTTCTTTAACTTTCTTAAGTTACTTTTCTTAAGGTTACTTAAATATATTAACTTAGATTCACCCATTAAAGAAAATATTAGGTAGTAGCATATCTATCAGTTCACTAAAATAAAACATATCAAAAGCTTTTAAACACCAGCTTTAAGTTCATTAAATGGGACTTTTTTATTTCCGAGTGGTCTGAAACAACTGTAAGCTTTCTTTTGTAGCCTCTAATCATTAGATGTAATCAGCTAACAGTCTTGCTCTTCTTGATTTTTGTTTATTTTTCCTCTGCAGAACACTTTTAGTTCTAAAATGTTCCGCGGTCTTCTTACATAAAATGTTTAAGATCTAATCACAGATTTTCAATAAAATGTCAGTATTTGGGATGGTGAATGCCCTTTTAAAAGCTTAATCTTTCGTTTATTTTTCATTAAGTTTAAGGTCAATTTTAGCAAACATTTTGGATCATTGTCTTACTCTTGTCTGCTTCAGTTTCTTCACTGACTGTGGGACCAAATCTTTCATTATTTATTAATATTGAGTCGAATTCTATCTTCCCTCTATTTCCAGAATACTGCTGTGCCACAAGACTGCAAAGCATGAGAGATCCACCACACGCTCAAACACTCCAAACATATCTCTGGTGAATGTAGCCAAACGGATCACAGCACAGGGAGAGGAATTGATGGGTTTATGCTCAAAAAACAGTCTACACAGCTCATCCAATATCACTCATAAATCCACTGTGCACATATATGTGTTATACTGTTCTATAGCTTTTTATTCTATTGCTGTTCCTACTTTCTTCTCTTATTCTGTCCACTTTGCTGCTGTAACATTAGTGGGACTGAAAGATAATCTTATCTTATCCAACACTACTGGTTCAGCTGAAAGTATCTCCAACAGAGTAAATTCAACATTTTGAATATTATGGACACTTTTTAAAAGGAAATTATTTTATTATTATTATAATAATAATTATTATTATTATTACTCCTTGATGTGGGCTGCTCTGAGACAGAGGCCCTTACTTCCAATAACTCACCGATCCGGACTAACTGTAAATGAAATCTCACTGAGGCAAGAGGGCTTTGGGAGAAACGCGCCGTTCATGCTCTTGACAAATGGCATGACTAAACGGCATGTTACACCCCGCGAGAGACTTTATTTATTTCTCAGTGTTGTGATTTCACATCCAAAACGATGCTCGTCATATATTTTTTCTGCTGGGGTGGAATGCGCATGCATGTCAAAGCTTGTTGCATCTCGCATTCAAATGGGAATCTGCTTGTTAGCCTCGAGACCGCCGCCACTTCAGCCCCAATTACACTGACGCGTTTCCACCGCTGGACTTCATCAATGCGTCTCTTGTTTGCTTGCTGGAGGGGGAAAAATGATCAAATTGGAGGTAATGACCAGGCTTCTGTGTCACTGCTGGGGCGACCTCTGGGTCTGGAGCACTAAAAGCACACTCTGCGTGTGCTTTACAGCCTATAAAGCTCTTGAGGCCATAGCCCATTAAAGGCTATTTGCGATGAAATCAGCCCTGGTCATATATGCTCGCTGACACAGACGGGTGTTTATGGCAACCATTATGCTTTCACCTGCAGCCAGGTACATATAACACAACCTGCAGGGAGTTTTATTCCCTTCAGTCCAAATGGAGCTGATCAACCAAGACATGTTTGGTGCCTTAACCAATGCTATGAGGCTAATATAGCAAAAAGCTTACAGCCTTCAGGTTACCACTGTTTTACACTGTGGCACGTTCTTAGATCTTTCAAATAGACATGAATATGTGGTTTCAGACACTACATGAGATACTATTGTCTATAGAAATGGACAAAAGTGTATCGGAACCCTAAAAATAGCCACCTTTAAGTTCTGTACATTGGACGATTTAACTAAAACATTGTCCAATGTCATTCAGTTTGCACAATGCTCACTGAAGCATATGCTTGAATTACCAGCTACATCAACCTTGTAGCTCCAAAGAAGCAAAAGAAGCCAACTTTAGACACCAAACATGTCTTGGCTGATCGACTATTTTTGAAGGAAGGGATAAACTGTGTAAATCACTTCATCGTCTCTTGCCCATAGACAATGGCAGTTTGTTGGATGGGATGCAAGTAATCCTGGCAGCAAATCAGAGCTTTTCAGCATTAAAATAAATCAAGCAATGCAAATGCCCCAACAAAATCCAGCAAATCCCACCATGAATTGACTGTTGCTTTATCTGTACCTCCATGATTTGTGCAGACAGGTTGCACTCTTAACTTCTTCAGGGTAAAGCATAGACCCCTTAGGTTTTCGGAAAAATTATTAGGCTACTGATTTAAAGTATGATAAACTGTCACGTATAAAAACATATCTATGATCTCCTCCAGATACTGAAGAATGAGAAGCTATGAAGATACTGCTAGAGGATGCATATGCTGTTATTTTACGCATTCTCTGTTTTAATCATTTTAGCATCCTTGAACAATTGTGTGTTCAACAACTGAGGGCATAATGTTGTTCAATAGTAATTTATCAAAAGAAAATCACTGGTGGACAAGAAGTAATAAAGATTCCTGAAAGTTTTTTGTCTTGGACAAACAGTTCTAGGGCACTTCTTAAACTGGTACAGAATCCTGTTAAAATGAAAAATGTTCCTAAACCAAAATTCAGAAACTGTTCTTTACTAAATGTTCTTTAGGAAATAAAAAGTGGTAACGCTCCAAATAACCCTTCATGAGATCCTGAGGTCATTCCACAGTGGTGCCACAGCCATCCGTGGCTGGGAGGCCAAGAGAGCACATATAAGGTGGACAGGAGGGACCTCCCTCACCTCCATCACTCACCATGATGCCATCCAGCATGAGTGTCTGTTAGAAGGCCTAACACGACAAATTTTGTAAGTTAGAAATCTGCAAAATACCTGAAGCGTTTAGCAGAGACAGTGAGGGCTAGCACACAATTCCTCTGAGAGATTCTTTCAAACTGCAACCAACACATCATTAGACAGCTTGAGTTCAATTCAGATCCATTTTATTCCCATACCTGTCTGAAAACACCCATCTGATCTATGAAGACAGCTCAGCATGTTTAAGGGACGCTGAAAAAAGTGCCACACAGCGAAATCTCAATCGAGCCGAAACAAACTGAAAGTGTTCATCAAGGTTGTGGAGGTTTAAATGTTCAAATCCTAACTTGTATGGAGTTCTTATGATAAACTGATCAGCCTCAAGGGTGAGCTATATAACTACTGAACAGACCCCTTCTTTGGTAAGAAGGTCATTATCTATAATATTAAGCAAAGCTCCATATTCAAGATTATTCTAAAACATTTTACAAGATTCTTCTTTTAATATATTTGACCAAAAAGTGGGAACCAAATTTCAAGGCTGAGAAAATGACGAAAGATGACAAAGCATATTGTAAATAGACAATTACACTAAATCTACACTGATTGAGTTGTTTGAGTGACATGATGCCAAACATTTGACTGACCTTGTATATGCAACTGTCAGGGCCAATAGTGTACTTACAGCAAGCTGGACCAAAGTAATAGCCCGGCCGGGGTTTCTGCGGTGTTATTCTAAATGTGGTTGTGGAGCAGCAGCTGACAGAAAGTAAAACATGGCTCTCCTGCAAGTGGTCAGAAAGAGCATGAGCCAAACTGAGACCTAGTGTAGAGCCTGACCAGAGTGACCACAGCTTGAAACCTTAGGTGGTGTAATAGCCTCTGATTTTGGGAGCTTTTGGTTTTCGGTTGTTTTTCGTATCCACCTGCTGTCTCTCTTTAATGAACTTCTGCTTCAGTTTGGAGCCTCACTATTCAGAAGCTTCCAAATCTCTCAGCTCCCAAGCACGCAGATGATTAGAAACCCCATGGACTTCATGTCTCCAGTCCAAATACATGTCCATCTCAAGGCTGGGATTAATTAAACTCCTGTAATTTGGGCCAAATTAATTTAGAGAAGCTCTAAATTTTTTTTGTGTGGTTTTGCTTCACTTAGACAATGTAGTTCCATTTAGTGCTTTATAATAATTCATATAGATGAATAAGAATTTAATGAACATCTTCAGTGTAAAAAGAATAAAGAATGTAAAAAAATGTTCAACTAGCTCTCAGTCATGGAGAAGATTCTAATGGTAAGAAGAAACAGAGGCTCCTTAACTTCAGTTAAGGAGCAAAGCCCCTTAACACCAACACACACACACACACGCAAAGAAAACCAGGCATCCATTTACTGTATGAAAAAGATCTGATGGCTTGTAACATTCGAGAACCCCATTTGGAACTTTCCAGAACACCTTTTTCAAAGCTCTTCCAAGATGTTTGTCCATCAAGAGCTATTTAATCACACCAAAGAGTGCATTATGGAACTTTCATATAGAGCACCATATCCTACCATAAGGGCCCAGAAATATTCCCTTGTTTCTTTTCTTTTGTTTCTTTTGTCATCCTTCAATACGAACCTTCTTTTTTCTATGAATTCTTGTTGAATACTTATGACCCTGTGACCGAATGTTAAATTTAATGCCCAATTTAACACGGGCTTTTCTCGCCGAACGCCTCTTTGTTCGGCCGTTCTCCCTAATCCTCCCGCGGGGGAGTTGGCTGTTGTTGATGGCCGGAGTGTACCAGCGGAGCTGCTTTGTGCGATAGTGACAGCACTGGCCCCGGAGCTGTCAGGTCTCGCTGTCACACTTCTCAGCGGGCAGGCCATGGCTGGACCAGAGAAACCACCAGGGGTCTGAAAGCCAGTGCTCCGCATGCTCAATCGTGGGATGCCAGGCATGGTTGAGTAGCAACAAGACCATTGGGGGCCATGCTTCATGAAGAGGAGCCTCTTTGGGATGACCCTATCCCGGCACAAAAAGTGTGGGAGGGTTTAGAGTGTTTGTTTACAGCACAAACATCGTGATCTTAACCCTTAAAATGCCAATATCAAGAACAATGTTCCCTTGCTTTTATGTAATACAAATGTTCTCAATATTATAATATAATGCAGAAATATTGTTCATGTTTCGAAGCATGGAATGGTTTACACACCAATCAACCAACAGGTGTGGTGAAGAATGTATTACATAGGAAAATGTCAGGTATGGGATATGTTTGGCAGAAACTAAGCAGTCAGTTCTTACATTTACAACATTTATCAGACGCTTTTATCCAAAGTGACTTCCATTCCCTAACTACAGGGGGCAGTCTCCTTGGAGCAACTTGGGTTTAAGGGTCTTGCTCAGAATACCAGTGGTGGTATGCTGAAGGTAGGATTTGAACCCATTATCTCTTGGTCCAGATTTCACAACCGTTTCTTGAGGTCGATATTTTGGAAGCAGAAAAAGTGAGAAACTTTGATAAGTTGTGATGGCTAGACAACTCAGTCAGAGTATCTCCAACAGGCCTTGTGTGGTCCATCTAGTACGCAATAATAATACCTAACAAAAGTGCTCAAAGGAAGGACAACATTTGTAAATTGACCATTCTGTCATATGTAAACACGCCACAAAACACAGTGTGAACGGCACAAAATTCTTCCTCTGTATTTAACCTATTCACCAAGTGAAACAGCAGGCAGCCAGGAACACAGTGTGTGGGGACTGTAACTTGTTCAAGGTAACACTAGAGTGCTGCTATCTGTCTTAGGATTTGAACCCACAACTTTTTGATCAGCAGGCAAACTCCCTAGTCACTAGGCCTTCAGTTGCCTAGTGGAAGGTTCATGGACCCCAAGCCTCTACATATAGAGGGAGCAAAGAATAACCCATCTGGTCCGATCCCACAGAAGAGATACTTTAGCGCAAATTACTGAAACAGTTCATCCTGGCTATGATAGAAAGGTGACAGAACACACAATGCATCACTAGCTGTGTATGGGGCTGCGTGGGTCTGAGAGCCCATGCTAGTCCTGTCCACCAAAGTAACTACAGTGGATATGTCAGCATCAGAACTGGGCCATGGAGTAATGGAAGAAGGTCATATGACCTGATGAATCATGTCTTCTTTTTTATTATGTGGTCACAGCTGGGTACATGTGTTTCACCTACCTGGGGAAGAAATGGCACCAGGATTGGAAGAAGACAGGCTGACAGAGGGTGATGCTCTGGCTAATGTTCTGCTGAGAAACCTTGAATCCTGGCATTCATGTTACTTTGACTACATACCACCTATCAAAATTTTGTTGCAGACCAAGTACAGCCCTTCATGGCAGGAATATTCCACAATGGCAGTGACTTCTTTCAGTAGGATAATGCACCACACTGCAAATATTATTCATGAATGGTTTGAGGAACATGAGGATCAGGAGGGACAAGGTGTTGACAAGGTGTGGGTGGTGCTGGACAAACTACATTCATCCATGGTGGTACCACCTTGCAGCTTGCAGGACTTAAAGTATTGGTGGCAGATACTGCAGCATATTAAACCCATCTCAATATGTTAGCAGCACAAGGGTTAGTACAATGGACAGTTCTAATGTCCTAACTTATTAGCTTATTTAGAAAGTGAGGTATAAAGAGACTCTTTCTCTAAACGTTATTTCCTCAGTAAGAGCATTGATGTTGATTATCTAGTGATCAATCAAAATAATTATGCATGTGTAGCCAAACCATTACAGCAAAATGCCCTTCCAGATTACACTAAAGGCCGTTTTTGTATGAGACGAGAATTCAGGCCTGTACCGTTCTCTTGGTGTTTCACACAGTTCTCCCATATGTGTTAGTATTTGTAATAAGGGTTCAGTGCTCTAAAGTCCAGTACAATTTCCCTTTCTATATCAATAGATGGACAGATCTTCAGTTACTTGAGTTTTTTCTACATTAGCATCACGTCTTAACTTCCAGTCATGTTTACTGATACCTTTCCTATAGATCTATAGATGTTCCTTTTGAAATAATGATCAGTGTAGTCTTGATGACTGAAGCTCCAGCCATTTGTGCCCCAATAATGAACCCTCTTATCCCTCTTGTGATCGTTTCCATGGGCGACTGGAACTGCTCAGCATTTTTATACATGCCACGTTTTTCGGTGGTTAATTGTATCATGCATTGCATCTGTCTGGAATAATCTGTATTCTGTTCTCATTTATTTTCTCATTTTTTTCAGGTATTTCCATTGCCACCTGCCTGTAGGTAATAAGAAAGCAATGCCACATGTCCAGTAGCCAGTACAGTAGCACACTGCCTTTTATCATGCATAACTCTGCCCGTTTCCTCTTGCTTTCATCTCCCATCTAATCCTTTGTTTGCGCAGCTCTCAGTCTTGTCATTGCAGTTTGTTTAGGTCCCTTGCCAATCTTAACGGAGTCCTTCTCCCTGCATTTGGTTCAGCAACCCTGTGAAATTCAGCTGCTGAAAGATTTGCAGGGCCCATCGTCTTTGGCCTGAGTCTATTTGCTTTGTAGAAATGATTAAGGTTGAGCTGGTTTTTTTTTCACCCTTATGTTTGTGTATGCTAGCTGTAAATGCACTTCTCTTTTCAAGACTCAAGCGATAAAGAAGTACAAAGACACCCTGAAAACTAGCCTTCCCAGGGACAGGAATAGAACTTAATGGAGAGCAGGCCTTCCTTTCATATAAGGATTCACGGGGCAGCGGATCTAGAGTGGGAAGTAGTTACAGTATAAGAATTAGCAAACAGCCAGGTTTTTTTTACATCTTTAACATTCTATAGCACACAGTAAAAGTGAGCCTCCGACAGTCTTAAGCAACCCTTTGAACTGTTAAATTAAAGAATAATTTTGCACACAGCAGCCCAGCTATTTTTTGATAATTCGCATTGAACCTGTAAACCTATATTACAATCTCTTTTATGTAAAAAATGTCAAAATACATAAAATTTTGGACACTTGCATCTCTGTCTCAAACAAAACCACCTTAGTGTCACATTTACACTCTGTGCCCAAATGCGGACGGGCATGTTGGCAAACATTCATCTTTAGTTGTTTCTTTAGTTCTTAAACAAATTAAAAAACAACAGGCACAGTGGCCACAAACAGAGCTCAATACACTGGACTAAAGGAGACTGAGAAATAGAAAGCATACCAGCCTGATAAACGGAAAACCAACAACACAGTTTGGTCTCAATCGAACTAAAATACAAACCACCCAAAAGCACAAAACCCAATCAGAACACACACATGCTTTCTCTTGATCACACCGGCAGCTGAAACAAATAATAAGCTAACTCAAACCCAGTGTGCTCAAGAATACATAGCACCAACTGGTGGCCTTTAGGGGCCACCCACAGTCACTGTCCCCAGAGCTGACACTAAAAAACTTTTTACCATCTGTCCGTTATAACAGTGATAATGATGCACATGTCACCTGAAATGCAGGTGATGTTCATTATGGATAAATTATGCTTAAGCATATTTGAAGGTTAAAGCATATTTGGTTTTTGAAGGTTAAATGGCTGCATTATTTGCTAGCTATCAAATCAGAGCTAATATGTCAAGTTACCTGCCAGTTTTTCACAAAATATAGTTGAAATGTCATTCCATGATCATTTCCACAACACTTCCCTCTGCGACAGGACTGTGGCAGAAATAACATCTGGAATGACAGGGTTCAGGTCTACACTGCTCCTACTTGAAGCTACACCCATAAATGAAATTTTACAAATTATTATGAAAATAGAAACGGAAATGGGAAATGGAAAAGGTCCAAACTAGCCATTTCCATATCTGGGCACAGCAAATCCTATAACCAAAATTCACGAAGAGTGTTTGTGTGACGATCTGGGTCAGTGGCAGGTTAGTGCCACTGCTTTTTGTTGGTTTTCTCTGTTTTATTCTTGGGGTTTG
>JBBPDH010000037.1:8626064-8641657 GCA_037974565.1 Clupeocharax schoutedeni
TATATATATCCCTGTATTCTTGGAATTAATCTAGATTAATCTAGATTAAAATGGCTCATTTGATTCTGCCGAAAGTCTGAAGCCCCCTGCCCCTAAATGATTCCAAGCCATCCTAAATATATAGTCATTATTCTACTATATTTACACTATATATCCAAACATTTCATACAAGATATAACTAAGTGCACATATGCACTTTACTAATAAAAACAAGACTATGAATTGAAATTAAAAACAATGCATCTAGCTATCATTTTTGAATTAAAATTATGTAGTGGCTGTTGAAGCTACTGTAGGTAGCACGCGGGCATTAGGACCCAGGCAAAGCTACACAGTGCTGCTTGTTAGCGAGTAGCAATGGGAGCCTGTTTAGTAATATTTCTCTGGTAGCGCCGTTTGTACACAGTTCAACAGAACAATATTATGAGTGTCCATAACTGTTCACTGCTTAACTTTACTCGTTTCCTTAAGTGAAAGGAAAGGCTTGGTGAAAGGTTTTTAGCCCTCTATACACGCTAACAACCCTGGGGGCTAAGCCCCCCTTGTCTTTCCGTCCTAGTGACATCCCTGTTTCACAGTAGGCATGTTTCACAATAGGTTCGAAGGCTCGTTCTTGCCCCCTACAGTAATACTTTGGCTAGGTATACATCTGCGCAAAAATATCAAGGTGAAAGTCATCATAGCTTGCGCAGTACAGACTAGGGATGTCCCGATACCACTTTTTTATGTCAGATACCGATATTCTAAATTTGGATATCTGCCGATCCGATACAAATCCGATACTAACCAAGCCTTTTTTTAACCAGTAAGCAAAAAATAATGCTTTCAAAAATCTCCGGATACATTTTGCATACTTAACACAAATACAAAAATCCTAATTGTAATAGAATAAGGAAGAAACATTGCTGTGACGATTTGGGTCAGTGGCAGATTAGTGCCACTGCTTTTTGTTGGTTTTCTCTGTTTTATTCGTGGGGTTTGTGTTCTAGTTTTATGGTTTTGTTTGTGCTTGGCTTTTCTGTTCATTGTTACTGTGGTCGCTCTGTTTATGTTCTGGGTTTTTGGAGGCTCTTACGTTGACATGTTTCTGGGTTTTGTATTAGTCTGAAGCCATATCTGATTTATGCCTGTAACGGCCTCAGAGCCCCGTTTTCTTTCTGGAGCGTTTATAATAAAGAACCACAGAATGGATTCCTGTTTCCTCGTCTGGTCCATTCAAGGAGGTAGTTCATGGTTGGTGGGGATTAGCTCTCCTCTGACTCACCGCTGCTCCCACTCGCTCCCGCTCCACCCCCCGAAGTTCCTCCAAAGGTCCCCAAAGCCTCACTCTCTGCCTCTGAAGGCAGGGCCACTCCAACTTAGGCCACAAAACAACACGGCGTGGTTGTCTATCCTCCCCTTGCCGTCCTGGAGGGCGGTGTGTTCCCGGCCGCCTTGGAGGGCGGCGCTCCCTCTGCGGTCCTGGAGGACGGCGTGCCATCTGCTGTCACGGAGGTGGAGTGCAGGCCACACCCCTTGCCTGCTCCGCTTCGCGGATCACTGCTTCACCAACTGGCAGATAAAACACCGCTCCGCTTGGAGCAGCAGCCCACACCAGCCCCAAGGCGTGAAAGCTAGACAGGTCCTCAGGTAGCGAAAAAATACAGTTGTATTTTTTGGGGGGGCGTAGTAGGCTAGGGGCAGGTGGGAGGGGCTGGAGGGGGTTAGAAACGAGCTTGGGGGCTTGACAGAGAAGGAGAAGCGCCCAGACCAGCCTCCTAGTGGGGGCTGCCTGCCAGCCAATACGGGGCGCCACGCACGCCCAGCTCTGGCCCAGGGAAGGGCCAGACATCCAGCCATCAAGGGGCGCGAAGCACGCCCGGAGCAGGCCCGAGGAAGAGGCCTGCCTGCATGTCGAGGTGGTCCCGCGGAGAGACGCCCGGCGGGGTGCACGGTAGGGCTTGGGTTACCAAGCCCGGACTCTGAGACAGTAAGCACCCTGCCGGCCGAGGGACTTCCGGGTGGCGGGATTGAACTCGGAGTGGGTCCTAGGAGAAGGACCTGGACCGGGGAACAGGGACAACGTCCCATGGTCCATGACAGCGTCGCCTGGGTTGACGAGGAGTCAGCCCGACCACACAGACGGTGGGGTAGCAACATGGAAGGGGTACGGGGGCATTGTTCTTGTCGCCGCCGTACCCGGCCCGCCCGTCCCGTTTGGACTCTTTTTGGGTTCACGGTGTTTCGGCCCGGCCGCCCCAGGTGTGGCGGCGTTAAGGGGGGGGTACTGTGATGATCTGGGTCAGTGGCAGATTAGTGCCACTGCTTTTTGTTGGTTTTCTTTGTTTTATTCTTGGGGTTTGTGTTCTAGTTTTATGGTTCTGTTTGTGCTTGGCTTTTCTATTCATTGTTACTGTGGTCACTCTGTTTATGTTCTGGGTTTTTGGGAGGCTCTTACGTTGACATGTTTCTGGGTTTTGCTTTAATCATGGGGAGGGTCTAGTCATGTGTCATGTGCCTGTCTGCGTCAGCTGTTCCCCGTTAAGTTATCATGTAATCCACCTGCATCTGTTTACCCTTTGATTTTCCCTTGTACTTAAGTCCTGTGTGTGTATTGTTCTGTCTCTGTCCATCGTCGTAGAACTCCTCAGTTTTGACCTCATTTGTATTAGTCTGAAGCCACATCTGATTTATGCCTGTAACGGCCTCAGAGCGTCGTTTTCTTTCTGGAGCGTTTATAATAAAGAACCACAGAATTGATTCCTGTTTCCTCGTCTGGTCTGTTCAAGGAGGTAGTTCATGGTTGGTGGGGATTAGCCTCGCACACCATGACAGTTTGACATGAATGGTTGATAGCAGGCTTGTAAGTTCTGTCAGGCGTTGTTATCTACCTACTGAAACTTTGTCCAATATTATGTAAAATAATATGTTATGTAAAAGTAGCATGTCATAAGGCCACAACTCCTGGTATCAGGTTCAAATCAATTATAAACATCAGCAATTCAAGCCCATAAAAAGGCTGGCAAAGAAAAGTGACCATTCTGTCATACATGAAGACCACAACAGACAGTGTGAACAGAACAAATTTCTTCCTCTGTATTTAGCTCATTCACAGAGAGAAGCAGCGGGCACTCATCTCCATCAAATACAGAATCAGAGTAACACAGATTTTTTCTGAGGTCTTTTCCATCTAAAATATTACTGTATAAACATAGAAAGAGCATCTTAAATTGGTAAAATACTGCAGTACTTAGAGGCGGGACGTTTGAAAATAACCAATCCGAGAGCGTTATGTAGTGCACAGACTGCTGCAGCATGACTGCTCCGTGTCTTGCCCTCGTATTTTAGTGTTTTATAAATTCTTCCGCAATTTTTTACAGTTATCTCAATTTATTTCATATTAATAAGCTGTGTCCTGTCTAAACATAGAGAGAGAGTTCTTTCAACATTTCTTTTGTGTGCAAGTCTTTGTTTTCGCATGCTGCTTATGGTAATGCAATTTCCTGCAGGATCAATAAAAAGTTTTCTGCTTCTGATGATTCATTTCACCAGGCAAATACAGGCATTTTCTTTAAAGGTCCATTAAACTGAGATTACAATGAAATTAAAGTGTTCTGGGAGCATATTTAGCAGCATATTTAGGATTTACACTATAAAAATATATATAGAAAAGTGGGGAGTTACTTTATATGGCTGGAATGACAATAAAGCTCTACTTGACTTGACTATTTGACATTAGAAAGTCCTTCTCCTCTAAACGTAATTCTGGAAAATACATCCCTCCTAAAGTTCATATTAACTCATCAGTTATAAGACAAGAATCTGAAAAACTCCTGATGGATGTTAATGGAATGACAGGGACAGCCTTGGGGTGTGCCACTACCCACTCCAAAAAGGACGCAATGACAACCTCAGCTGAGGCTGATGACTTCATCCTCTTCGCATTAGCCTTCTGTAGAGGTAATGGCGAGAGCTGACAGGGCGAGACAGAGGCATTTTTCTTCTCTCTCGGTTGCATGGGCAATGACTCATACCGGAGCATGTCACCAACAGTCGAGTTTTGACAGTTTAATATTTATGCTGTCAATTACCAAGACTATCCCGTGCAATTACAGAGGTGGGTTTGTACAGATGTGCAGGGAGAAGAGAAAGAAGGCCTTTGTTTTCCTCTGGGTGGAACTCCTCTGCTCGGTCACCCCCTCGCTCGCCCACTCCACATAGCAGCGAGACAGAAATCACCTACAGTCGTCAGGCTTTCCTGGTTGGAATTGACCCGAAACCTCTTACTTCACTCTTTAGGCCGTGGGCAGAGTTCTAATGGAAGCAATGAAATAATATTGCCGCCCGTTTTTCACATTCATTTGTGCAGACAGGTGGTGATGTTAACGACTGTGAGGCAGTTAAAATGATGGAAAATGGAAAGAAAGACAAAAAAACATGAAATACTCTGCAATTAGCACATTCAAAGAATAGAACTGTTATTATCTTAAACTGGAAGAATAACTTCAGTGACTACTGTTGGACAAAATGACTGAAAAACTAAGTAACTAAATAGATCATAATAGATGTTCTGTTATTTTAGATTTGTGTAACTTTTTACAATATAAACATTTTTATAATTTTTGACACATGAAATAAAATGAAAAATAAAATGAAATTAATGTTGTTTTAAAACTGAGTCCTCCTTATCAACGTAACCTGCCAGGGTCTGTGTGTGGACCCAAACTTTAGTTACTCGCTCTTTGCACATCTTCCATAATAGCCTTAGAGTACCTACTGAAACATTTACAGCAGTTACTGAATAATGACCCTGGGGTTCATGTTTAGGGTCAGTTTTACAGTTAGTTGTTCTGTATTCTCTTACCTTAAAGACAGTAAATATTTGTGACCATTGTTGCTAGAGTTCGTTTGGATGAGTTTTTTTCCATCGCAGAGCAAAAATTCTCTTTGTTAACTTCAGGCAGTGCATGCAGCGTTGTGTCCTGATGCATGCAAGCTTATGGCCTCGGGGCAGGGCTGACCTGTTCAGGAAAAATCTCGCCTTGTGTTGACATGCAAAAAGGATGCAGAGAACTGAACTCATGAGCTGCTTCGGCCCCTGCAGAGATTCTGTTTCAATTACGAGTGACACGGCTGCCATGGGGTGATGCCAAAACCTCCAGCTGCCCTAAACCGAAGACCTCCTGCCAAAATTCCACTTTTTGGGTATTATTAGTTTTATTTTGTTCTATTTTTGTTCTAGATCTAAGTATGCAATTCCTTATACATGAACATAATGTTAATATCTTTGTACCTTTCTGCATTTATACCAACATTAACTTATTCTTAAGTGTATTTGGAATATTTTGCTTCAGTTTCATTTCAGTCCTTCACATTTAGCTCTTAATCCCTCTTTTCTGCTGGTTCAGACCCTGGACTGATTTGTGTTTGTCCTCTAACTCTCCAGGATATTATTTTAGATCTAAGTATCCCAAGTAGAGTAGAATAGATCGACTTATTTGCTAGTAGATCTTAAATTAACTAAGAAGATCCACTGTAGTATTATGGGGAGGTCCTTTTTTTTTACTAAGGTATAACTAATGGAGTCAGTGTTTCATTGAAGACTTTTTCTTGAAAATTGTTGTAGCTACCTCTGACTTTATAAAATACCTACTTTATAAAGTGCTCGCTCAGTGCATAAGTACCTTCCCAGTGGAGGCCAAAACTAACATGCCTTTTCTTGGATCATGACACGGAAATTAGCATCCAATTAACCACACTCTAATGGCTTTTAATTAATGTTCTTCTGTTGTACGGCACTGCTGTGTCGGAGCCAGACAATAAATGCCAGCCTGAGGCTTCAGGTCTGCTGCACCAATGGAACATTTCATCGGCCCCTGTTCGAATGGAACATCCAGAGAGCGCTGGCATCTATTTTAATGACATGATTATATGCACATGAAAAAAAAAGAAGTCTATAGAGGGAGGTGCAGTTTCCAGAACCCAAGAGAAGGGCGTTCCTCCTCCAAAGTTGGAGCCCCTGAAAGCTGGAGGTGGGACTGGATAATTACAGAGAGACCAGGGCCCCCTGCCAGAACAGCATCAAAAACAGCACTTCCACCTGAGCCATGTCATTTCAACTTTGATTTATTCACCAGTGAAAGGAGTCCCTGTAAGCCCTAAATAAATTTTAATTGCAGTAAGCTGGTTAACACGCAGCTTTCGCTTTCTCTCCCCCATGCTAGCCCACCCCTCTACCCTTGCCTTCCTCGTCCCCCTTATTTCAGCTGGGAGCTTTGAGGGGATTAAGAATTGGAAGTTTAGAGGGCGGGTGGAGGGCTTGTTGGGAAATATTTGGCTCCACGTTGCTGAAGACTCTGAGCCCATTGTTCTAAGCGAGTGGCTTTTAGATGCAGCTGTCACGAAAGTGACCATTAGCGTGGGTTTCCTGTGAGAGCTAGCTGAAAGGTCCAGGCGAAATGGGTTTATAATTCATGTTGTTAGCTTGGCTCAGAGGTCGGATGTCACATAGCAAAATTGTTCTCAGACTTGGGGGCCTGGACATGTATTACAGCACAAATGGCTCACAGACTTTATTACACCATACTGTTGTTTGTCTCACTACCAAAGCAATGCTAGCAACAACAATGATACTAGCAGATTACGAGACTTCAAATGTGCCAGATTCTGTGACAAACCACCAATCAACATATTTAGTAGTGAACACATTCCCTTAGTCATCCCCCTTAGCTACAGCGCATTCTCTGGGTTCTTGTTAAGTCATGTTGTGGCATTTATGGGTTTTCTCTGCTTTGTTCCTGTGTGGTTTCCAAGACTGTTCAAAGTTGTAGAATTTGCTGTTGTGGGTTGTCAAGGTGCAAAAACTATGTGAAAATGGATTAACATGAAATTTGTAACTTTTTCAAAGCCAGTAATCATTTTTAATAACTGACACTCTTGCACAGCCACTGGTAAGACAGCTTGAATACACAAAACAGACCAACTATATCTGTCTATGTTTGCTTTATGGAATTCAGTATTCCATATCTGATGGAGCGTAATGGAGTCAGAATGGGGAAATAAGCACAGTGCAGAGTAAACATCATAATCCTCCAGACATATACTGTTCTATTCCTTTAGGAAGTTATCAGCGCCTTCCTAAAAACTGAAGAAGGTACAGAAGGTAGTTCAGATATCCTTAAGTAACAGAGTTTTAAACATTTGGATAAACTATTCTTAGCTTGGAAATACAGTTCAAATAAACCTCTGTAATAATTTGCTTGAGCCCTGCTATAAAACATTGAGATAGCTAAGTCATAAATATGACATGGCAGATATCATTTTCCTTCATTAAGTCTCATGGAATGACATCCAGGAGTACAATACTGTTTTGGCATTACAGGTGATTGTAAGACAGGCAGTGTTTTAAGTCGTAGCAGAATTCTACTTTACTTTTTGCTTACCCTAGATGTAGTCAATCGGTCAAAACATGTCTTGTATCCAAAGTTTTTTTAGATTTGCATTTTAGCTATGGGGCCTCGGATCAGTGATCAGGCATTTTATCAGTAACAACCTTGGTTGTTACTTCTGGTTACTTCTGGTATTTTCATGCTGTGTCCTAAAACACATAGAAGTCGTGCTGTGTCCTAAACCCCATCAGGTCTGCTCTACTTTAACAAAGTGCAGCTTGAAAGATGTTTTGAGGATATGTTTGGATGAATATTGATTTTTGGTGGATGTTAGCAACATTAGCTTTGTAGCTCCGGTGCTAAACTAAGAAAGCAAGCTTTTCCCCAAGAAGCTTTCTTTTCAGGAGTGACAGCATGATTGCTGCTACAGACCATTCACTGAGGCATAAAACTGACACATATTTCGGATTTTACTGGAACTCTGATAGCCTGGTACACCCCTAAAGCATGTGAAGGATAACGGAGGGAGAATTCAGTTCCTGAGAGAGCATGTTTTTGGCTGGCCTGAAGGGGGATGCATTTCAAAGAGCATGTGCCACAGGTCCAGACCTGCTGTTGAAGAAGACAGGAGAGAGAGAGAGAGAGAGAGGGCAAAAGACCCAATTACTGACCTCAGGAGGGAGTCTGCATTCTTCAGATTAGAGTCACTGAGAGTTTGCTTAACAAATGCACTTCCCATAATTTAGCATGGTACCAGCCCTCATAAATACAGCTCCCCTCGTCCACCCCACTGGACCGGGCTCACTGGGCTTAGGATAATAATGAGGGGCATTTGCTCCAATACTAATTGGAAACAGTAACATTCCGGGAGTGATGCATTAGCAGACAGTAATGCTCAGAAGACTGCGAGTTGTAGCAGCTGGAATTAATTCCGTAGTGCAAGAAGTTTCCCTCCCTCATGTTGAACATGTTAAACCCACTTGATGTCTTTTTTTGATTCCCAAAGTACTTCAGTTTTAGCAAAAATGGTGATATGGGATTAGCTTGTCTCTAGTCTGCCTAAATGTTCAAGCAAGTTTGTAAACACCTGCTTTCTGTTAAAATCAGAGAGCACCTTAACTGCATAGTATTCTCATTTTTGAGAAGATTGAGATTGCATTTGATCGAATTTACAACAATATGCAGCACTATGATTGAATTCCATCACTTTTTTTACATCATATAATGCATAAATGCACAAATTAGCATCCACCTCAGATCCACACAGCAACCCATCTTCCTATGACATATGGCCCCACATTAACCTTTGGATGGAGTTCTCAGGGGTGTATATGTGGCCCACTGCTATTCTGAAATGAAGCCATCGATCCAGGCTCTTTCAAAGCCTCTAATCTCAGCCAAAGCCCTCAGGCAACAGCTTGCAATAGACAGGAAGGCCATTCTTCACATGCGCTCCTTCTCAGGATGCTCGTGGAGTCACGTATGGTTAGTTGTGAACCCTTTGAGGTGACTGGTTCTACCCTATAATCACACAGCTTGACGGCTTGCTTCACCGATTCCTCATGATGACAGGGCAGCCTATGGAACCTGGAGGACACAATAGAGGCAGGTATTTAGGGATCATACAATGCCCTGGAAAGTACTGAGGACATCTGCTCGAGGTTCGAAAAGATGTGTTTCTACATGTCAAAATGCTTATAAAAGTGTCTAGTACAGTTGTAATTTGTTAATTAAGTTGTATTTTGGAATTTGATGCAATGAGGGACGAACCGTGACATGTTTTGAACACGAGAGGATGTGGCAGACTCAAATAAGACAACACCTTAAGGTCGTACTTATGAAGGTGGCATGGAGTCACTCAGGGCTGTGTCTCCATTCTGAGACGGAACTGTCCAGGTTCATTCCAAATCTCCAATCTCAGGTTCACATGCGCAGCCTGCTGCGCTGTATCTCCAAACAGTAAGGTACATTGTTCCTTTTTTATTAAGACCACAAATGTTTAGCTCAGTATCTCTGCAGGAAAACAATACACTAATGCTGAGATAGCATTTTGTACAGTAACATTAGTAGCTAGTCTGATCTACAGAGGGCCAGCTGGCACAGGCTTGAATATAATACCCCTCCGATCTGTGGGTAACTTCATATCCACCCTGCTGCTGGACAGCACTGCGCTAATACTGATTCTGTTTCACTCGGCTTCCCAGAACTTCTTCCATTTCGCCTCATAAGCATGTGCAATGTGGCAGACGTTCAGAGCGACAGTTCATCCCTCAAATCCCTTCTTCTTTTCTGTCACTTTATATCATTCTTCCTCTCCAAGCCTCCAAGCGAACAATGTTCTGTAGTTCCTGTCGCAGCTTTTGCATCTGTATCCATGGGTTACCTTGAGATTGGGTTACTCTATTATACATGGGGTGAGAAGGTGATTTGACTCAAAGCATGTGTTTTAGAAGTAGAAACAATGCATACGATATTAGGCTTCCTGACACGACTTAAGCGTGATACCTTAGAGCAATATACAGCTTTGACCGTGAAATCCCCTCATGGCAAATACCAAATACTTCCTTTTTCAAAGGTAGAAAGTTCATTTGCAGGAGGACATTTTCAGTACAACCACCTCTTCATGAAAATGGTTGGACATTTTCACTTGTTTCTTTTATGATTAAAGGAAGGAAGGATGGTTGATTGGATTGCTGGATGGATGAATAGATAGATAAATAGAGAAATAGACAGAGAGACAGACAGACAGATAGATAGAACTATTCATAGAAGCAATGGAGTGCAAATATGACAAAACAGCAAAAACAAGAACCCTTATCAAGCATTAGTTAGCAAATAATGCCAAATAAACAGGCTGTCCGGATGATATCTCAAGACAGGCTTCAGATATGAAAATCTGCAATCAGTATTTCATCCCAGAAATAAAAGACAACTTTCATATTTCAGGGAAAGATTCAGATACTGTCCAGGTATAACAGAGGCTGTCTATATGTTTTACCAATATGCGTTAGACGTTATCTGGATCTTTACCCGGATGACCAGTATGACCAGGTAAGATCAACCCCTACTGAGAGTTGCACTGATTATTTGTGGTGTCTACTGTAGTAGGGGCATCCATAACATGGAGACTGGTTCTACAGTGCATGTAGTGCAGATGGATAAGATTATAACATACACTATATGGACAAAAGTAATGTTTTTTCATGGTTTGGGCTAGGCCCCTTTCTTCCAGTGAAGGGAATCTTAATGCTTCAGCATGTCAAGACAAATTTCCAGCTTTGTGGATCCACTTTGGGGAATAACCTTTTCTATTCCAGCATGACTGTGTTCCAGTGCACGAAGCAAAAATGCATGGTTGGATGAGTTCTGTGTGGAAGAACTTGACTAGTCCTAACCTCAACCCCATCCTACAGCTTTGGGATGAACTGGAACAGAGATTGTGAGCCAGATGTTCTCATCCAACATCAGTGTCTCGTAAATGCTCTACAGAATAATTGTGTACAAAAAACAGAAACTCAATCTTGCAGAAAAATTGGTACTGCTTTTGTGTTTATACTACTCTAGAGTGTCCTGCTGTCAATATATTTGTACATCTGGTGTATAATGTGGATATTTCAGATTAGAATAGCCTGCAGCTGCTGTAACAATTTAATTTGGTAAATACAAATGCGTATTGACCCTCTCTGGTGAATGGGCACTCCAGCATGGCAAGATTATACATTTAAGAATAGTTCTTAATTATCTAGGACTACGTAACAAACTACCATCACTGTTGTCTTACAGGTAAACATGCCCCTTTGGGAGGTTGGGAAGTTACCTTCTGCTCCAATTGGTGTTGGAAATTGGTAAATACCATTTTTAAAAATGCATTGTCTTGTGTATCTAATGAAGGCTTAAATGTGGGACCAAGCATCATTTATTCATTTTTATCAAGTCAACTTCCTTGCTGAGTTAGTATTGCAAGTTTTTCTAGACAAATACCAATTTTCCTCAACTAAAACTAATAGAACTATAGGTGATTCATGAGTTTACCAAATTAAAATGTTGCCATTCTGTCTGATCTGTGTGGGGTTTAATATGGATGTGTTCTCCAGTCCTACTGACTCTCTTTCCCGTATCCAGGAGAGTGAAATTGTATTCACAGGTAAACTGCCTGTTATCTGCAACCTTCCAGTGAGCATAGTATCTGAACATAGCATGAGTTTTTGTAAAACTATTTGGATTGCATAGGTTCAAACATACCAGCAATTGCTTTCAGATTTAATTATGCAATAAAGCCAAACAGGTAAGTGAATCATGTGATGCTCCACATTTTAGGCTATGCAGATGTTTATTATCTACTTAACCCTCATTTCTCAGGGACACATTCATTATGTGCTTCTGACAGTCAATGGCAGCACAGAGTGTTGCCTAATGGACTTGTGTACCATGTTACATTCCCTCCTTTCCCTCCTAAACTCATTTCAACATGCTGTTACGGACGTGCTGGCATTTCTCACACTCGGCATTGCATGACTACTGTCGTTCATTATCCAAAACAGCTGGAAGGCCCGTAACCAAGGAGAATTGCTGCTTTATCATTGGGTGCTGTCAGGGACCTAGTTTTAAGTGTAGATAAGATTCTGGAAAGCCAAGCTGAGGTGATGCTCCAGTCAAACTCAGGCCAAGAGGTCTTGAAAGACAGTGTCTGTTTTTCTTTCCGCCTACATTTCTCTTCTGCTTTGGCTTCTAAAGTGCGGTGCAGATTATCACTCAGCAGATGTTCATGTGAAAGGAAATAATCTGGCAGGCATGAGCACACACATCTCTGTATAATTTACAAATGAAAAGATAAGAGCAGTATATGGAAAGAACCTCAAGCTTTCCATTAGGATGTGCTCAAGCAGACCTATTATTAGCTTAATCAAGTATCAGTCAGTTTGGTTTAAAACAAGCTGCTGACAGCAAAATAGCTTCCATTTCATTGCAAAAAATAAAGGAATTTGAAAATGCCTTTGCTGAAAGACAAACTTTCAGTTACCCTAAATGTTGTCTCTGAGTTGTAGATTTGCCAAGAAGCTACCAAGCTAATGCAGTTAACATGGATTAGAAGCTCATCCCAGGTCAGTTCAGATAGAAAAAATCAATGGGGGAGCTCATAATACTCAACATGGTGTTTGTTTACGGGGAAAGTCAGCCTGCTAGTAAAGCCGCAAGCAGGGAAAGCCCTCTAACATTGTGGATATATGCACTGAAGGGACTCCCTTAGGGCATTCTAGATCTTCAGAGATTGTCTACTGAAATCTGGGAACAAAAAAGGGAGATTTTTAATCATTTTTAGTTTATTTTGTCCAATAGAGTCATAGTTGTATCACTCAATTGTATTTAATTAACAGGAGTTTCTTTCTCTAGAGTTCATTAGTGGAATTTCTTGCCTTCTTAACGTGTTTGGGATCATCAGTTGTGTTGGTCGGGTTGGTCCACAGTTAGTGATCCTATTCCACTAGGATTCTACTGCACATTATGGCAAGAACCAATTTACTAAAGTAAATGAAGCAACAGTCCATCATTACCTTATTACAAAATATTTTTTAGTTTGTTGGACTCTTTTTGTTTACTGCATAATTCGATGTGCTTTTGTTTGTTTTCAATATTAACCTACAATGTAGAAAATAATAAAAACAAAGAAAAAACATTGAATGAGAACATTGTATTTGATGGTGTTACAAACCATTAAAACCTAAAATCTAAACTCTATGAGTAAATGAAAATGACTCATTGCCGAGTTGTGCATCCATGTTAAACCCTAATAGCTACAACAGTGAGTAGCTCCTGATACAAAACTGTAGAGATTTGTTCGATGAGGCAAACAATTACTGCATGAAAGGCTTTGCACTCTCTTTTACAGGAACCTTTAAAACACTTAATAACAGCTGACCCGCCAGCTGCTGAAACTATACACACCCTTGACACGATTTCGTTCTGTCCATTAGGTAGTATTTAGGCTTTAGTGGGCTCGAAAAACAAGACACAAAAAGGAGCTGACACTTGGACAAACGCAAAAAAAAGAAGGAAAAAAAAAAGGCTAGCCTGCCGGTTGTCAAGATAAATAAAGCTACACATGCATTAAAAACTACCCACTTCAAGCAGAGTAGATTAGTTTTAATGAATCAGGTCATAACTTTAACACATGACATCTTAGCACTTTCCATAGCCGGGGCAACTTCAAAGGCTGAATATGGTATTTACTGATAGGCCCATAACTCAGGATCTTTTAAAAATGGTCAGGTTTCATTAGACGACTCCTCACTAAAATAGGAAACAGATGAAGGCCGGCCGGAGCTCTCGACCTAGCCTGACTCCAGCTGGACAGAGCAGAACCTGATACGTTATCAACAAGAAAGACTCATGTTGAGACATTCGGGCCGGCAGCCTGGCAAAACTTTGATATTATTGAAGGAAAATTTAGGGCTGAGTAACTGAAAGGGGGTCTGCACAACACACCAGCCGTACACTCATACACACATACACACGCACACACAGACAAACACACACACACACACACACACACACACACACACTCAAATATGAGACTGATCAATTTCATTTCACTTTGCATGCGCTGAGAGGATATTCTCTAAAGAAACACTGCTGCCACAGATCTCTGTGTGAATAGCCTACTGCATGAGTGTGTGTGTGTGTGTGTGTGTGTGTGTGTGTGCATGTATTTGTGGATATGGCTGTTGGTGTTGTTATTGGGTGTTTGGGGGAAAATGATAATTAAACAATGTATTATTTTGTTTAGGTATTTTCATACCATCAGTGTCAACATTGTGATTTCATTACCTTTTTTTTATATAAAAAGCTGTCATTTACATTGTTAGAAAATTTAATGAGAAATGGCAGATAATAAATACAGTGTATTATAATTTTGTAATAGTAAGGCTAATAATAATATTTATTATTGTTGCTGTTGTTGTTAAGTGGTGGATGTAGAGAACCCAATAATAGTTAAAGTGATATTATTTAACTTGCATCACCTGCACTCTTTTCTTACTAATATTGGGGGTGGGGTGGGGGTCTTTTAGTTAGACATTAAGGTAAGGTGAGATATGCCAAAGCCCTTTAGAAGTCAGTTTGAAGTCCAAAGCCCAGCCATATGGAAACAGTTATGAAAACACAGCAGGACAGAACCGTCACATGACCGGCGCCTTACACGCGGCGAGAGGGAACAACATCACAAACGAAGCCCCGGGCTGAAATATCCGTAAAAATGTACAGGTTTGTGTTTCGAGCGTGGCTGTGGAATTTTAAAAAACGCAGTGCCTCAGGCTGCTAAGGCGCATATTCAGCTTTATTGAAAATAAAAACCAGCCCACAAGTTGTCACAGTAAAAGAGTTCCCATAGAAGAAAAAAAAACAAAACAAGTAACAAAGAGCACTGAAGTTGTTTTGCCAAGCCTATGAAACTGTATGCCATCAGATATAAAAAAAACCCCACTGCATTCACACCAGCTGTTTATATGTACTGTATGACTGTATGAAGCTTATGGATTGGGCCCAAAGCCATAAATGCCCAAAACAACACAGACGACGTGCAACATCAGACCTTTTCAGACAAATAGACGCCTGTTAGCTTTCCCTACTAATGGGCCAATCATTGAAGAATAACAGGAAGCCTAAATGTTCCTGCTCCTCTCGCTGCATGCCATATGTGAATGCCGACCTTTTGTGAATAAGGGATCGATTATATAAGACCTGCTAATGGGCCTCATTTGGAGAACCCAGGTCTTGAAGGGTAATCAAGCATCATCTGCGCTCCCTCAGATCTTATCCCTCGTTCTTCACAACAGAGAACACACTGAAGGTGGCAGAAACCATCCACAAACCTCCAAGGAGCCCTTTCAGCTGATGAGAAATCCCTCACAAACACAGTTTTTTCCACACATGAAGTGTGCAAAAGACCACATGTCCAGAAGTTTACATATCAGCAATGTGTGATCCCTGTGTTTTCACGGTTACGTTTAGATATACAGTACTGTGCAAAAGTCTCAGGCACCTGAGAAAATTATACTTAAAAGCTGTGTGCTACTGGGCAGTAGTGTTACATTAGTGTTAAAACACTAATTTTACAATAAATATAAATAACATTAATACAGTAAACCATAGGTTCATGAATGGCAAAGTGTTTGCTTGACCATTTCCAGACCTCCTTCCTGATGGAAGCTCGGTATTATTTGTAGCTTC
>JBBPDH010000037.1:8653303-8666932 GCA_037974565.1 Clupeocharax schoutedeni
GCTTGAATTTCAATACAAACAAACAGAAAACATGGGGTGTTCTAAAACTTTTGACCGGTAGTGTACATACATATGGTGAAATTGTAACGATCTGATACCACTTTTAATCTGATAGAAAACTAGGAATCTCTATAATGAGCTCCTTTTAATTAGTACTACGCTTAGGTTGGCCAAAGCAATGTTTAAACTGTTTAAAGACACTACAACCCAACTTAATCATTTAAACTCTTTCACAAAAGAAAAATGAAAACAATAAAATAATTACTCGCAGCAGTATTTTAAAAAGGAACCATGCTAATGCATGCTAATATACTAATACTACTGGATGCTAATATACTTCTGCTGAGTTAGGCTACATGTGTTATCACTTTTCTTCACTTTTCCTTATTCAGTGACATATCAGTCTGGAATTGTTACAGAACTGGATTAAACTCATTCATATTTTCTCTGATACCTCATCCAGCATGTTCCGCTTATACAAGCTTGATTGGGCATTAAAATGGTGCTATCTCTAGTTTCAGCTAGAATCATTCTCACATGAGGGCGCTGATATCTTCCAATCTTGTGTGTGAAAAGGACGAGGACTCTAATTTAGGATCAGCGCAGAAAAAGTCCCAACCGCATACAGAAATAAATGAGCCGACACCAGTTAGCCGCGGCCAAAACAGAAAACAGAAAAAACCCTGCTCGTCATCGTCAATCTTTATCATCCTGAGACAAGCCAGTGTTATACTGGTTTAACTTGGACAGTGTTCAAGTCTGGGGGAGAAGCGAGACTAGTGTGTACTTTGAGAGCTCTAGGCCGTGGGTCAAACACAAACCTCCTCTTGGCAGACAGCGTGAAGAGAACCGCTAGCCAACTGACAACATTATACAGAGGCTGACTCCATCACCTAACAAGGATATTCTATACTTCCACAGGCCGGTTATGGACATGTACATACACTCAAATGAAAATAAGCAAAGGACTTCGTGTATATTTGGAATATTAATCTAAACTGAGGCCCAAACAGCATTAGCCTTTAAAATGAATTCTTGTTTAATAAATATAGCAAACTATTTTGAGCAACCATCCAGAGGCACAATCACTGGCAATGACAAAAGCATGGTATACCAATTTTCATCCAGTAGTGTAATGCTGTTGTTGTACTGCATGAGATTTATTATTTATTAACCTACCGGTTTCAAGTCATCAACATGGAATAAACAGATTGATTGATCTGACCAAGAATGGTGGACTTTTGTCCAGCTGATTTTTTTCTTTCACATGAAAATGAATGCTTAAATAATGTGGACAAATGTTTGTACCCCCAAGTTTGAATATCAGAATGATTTAAATACAGTAACAACATTTTAACTGTAAGGGATGCCTCAGCATCCACCTAGCAGTAATCTAGCAACTACTTGGAACACTATCAGAGATATCATTGAAACCTGAGAATTGCTCATAATGGTCAAACAATGTGTTTTCTATAGGAAATACATCTTCTAATCAATTTTATATTTGCTAATGTTGTGTCTACAGTCTTATTTTGGGGAAAAGCAAATCCATTACTGGCATGCTTTGGCCATTTCTTGATGACAACGCTGTATAACATCTAAACACAGAATTTAGGCTGAATTAGTTAAATGTTATGTGTAACTCTCCATGTCATCCCACAGGAACATGAAAGGAATATTGACCTTCCCTAGGTGCCCCCATGTTAACGAATGATTAGCAGATTTTAAATGAGTGTCTGTCCTAAGAAGTCTTGTAAAACTGGAAGGACATTTCAGTATTGAAAGTCGGTAAACAAACCCTAATCATATATGGCTTTTTTAATGGGATTTGTACCACTATATGGACAAAAGTATTGGGACACAACTCTTAATTATTGAATTCATGTGTTTCAATCACACCCTTTGCTACTGGTGTGTAAAAGCAAGTATATCAAGACATTCTGTGTAGACACAGTTTGGGGAAGAACCTTTTCTATTCCAGCATGACTGTGTCCCAGTGCACAAAGCAAGCTCCATAAAAAACATAAATGGTTGGCTGGATGAGTTCAATATGGAAGAACTTGATTGGCCCACACAGAGTCCTGACCTCAACCCCATCCAGCACATGGAACGGAGATTGTGAGCCAGGCCTTCTCGTCCAGTATCAGTGTCTGACCACATTAATGCTCTACAGCAGGAGTAGGCAACTCCAGTCCTGGAGGGCCGAGGTCCAGCATGTTTTGGTGATTTCCCTGCTCAGAAACACTTGATTCACCTCGGCAGGTAATTGTCAGGTTTAGTGAACATGTGCCATCAAACTGTGCTGGACACCAGCCCTCCAGGACCGAAGTTGCCTACCCCTGATCTACAGCATGACCCCTGATCTACAGGATGAATAGGCACATATTTCCACATAAACGCTCCAAAATTGAGTGGAAAGCCTTCCAAAAGGAGTGGAAGCTATTATGGCTACAAATGGGAGACCAGTTGTACATTAAAGTCCATGTTGCTGTAATAGTAATGTGTCCCAATACTTTTGTGCATGTAGTGTACAAGATTAAAAGACAGATATTTACTGATCAAGCTGAATCTGGGTATATGATTGTATGTCTACTGATTAAGCCCACTGTGGCTGGAAGATGCTCCTAGGTGTGCTTTGGTGTGTCTGCCCAGATGGCCCAGGCTGCCCAAGACACAAACAATTTCCTCCAGGATAAATAAAGTTTTGAAACAGAGAGAGAACTCATTATGCTTCTCAGTGTTAACAATAACAAAACCCAGCACATTGACCTAACACACCAAGAGTACTCCATCAGTCAGGATGTACTGGTGGTGTGTGCTTGAAGATGTGCTTCACTCTACAATTACCCATATACCAATTATGAAATATAAATACAATTAGAGCACTTTTATTAACATTTTGTAGACGTTTCGTGTAATTTTGGATGAACGTGATGCTCAATGACACTGTTAACAGAAGACAAGGTTCAAAAGTTTACATGTTCTCAATGGCTGTTTTTGTAGTAGCCCATACTAAGGTTAATTTGGTTAACCAGCCACCACATGACAGTGAATCACCCCTTACTATCTGGCAGTCTGATGGATGTATCTGGTGGAAGCCAGGAGAACACCACCCACCAGAGAGCTTCAAGCCAACAGTAAAGTAAAGAGGGACAAAGGTCTGGGGTTGTTTTCCACAGACTGGGTTTGGTCCCTTAGTCATGATAAAGGTTAAAGTTAATGCTACAGTATAGAGAGACATTTTAGAATAATATGCGCTTCGGTTTGGAGGAGGCTCTTTCCTGTTCCAGCATGAGAGTGTCCCTGTGAGCAAACCAAGGTCCATAAAGAAATCAACTGGTGGAACTGATGTGAAGAAAGTCCAGTGCCCTGCACTGAGCTTTGATATCAACTCAATTTGGAACACTTTTAAAACGAACTGACCTTACAAAGGCTCTTTTGACTAAATGGGCACAACAATGGTTGTCCAATAAGGTGCCCAATGGGCTCAAGGGGCGGCTGGCGGCCTGGTGGTTAGGGAGTTACCCCTTTGATCGGAAGGTTGCGGGTTTAGCCACTGAGCTACCCTTGAGCACGCTGCTCCCTGGGTGCCATAATGATGGCTGGCTGCTGCTTCTCTTGGTGAATGGGTTAAATGCAGAGAAAGAAATTCACACTGTTCACACCATGTGCTGTGGTGTCATGTCTTCACACGTGACCAATTTCTTAGATTACAGAGGTGTGAAATCAGGTGTCCACATACATTTGGCCATATAGTGTATTTGCATAATAGCTTGCTGGCTGTTTGTTGACTGATTTGCCATCTCACACATTTAACAGCTGAACTGTCACTCACTCTCAGCTTCCTTAGAAAACTACCAAAAGGTTAAATTGTGTTTTTTTTTTTGCCCCTGTTGACCAAAAGCACTGGTTGACTACACAAATTTCCTCTCAGTTAAAAATCTTCCAAAGATATGTAGTACTTTAACAAACACAGTATCACAGTGTTCTTACAAATTATCTGTCATAATCATAATTTGTTCAATCAAACCCAATATTAGAACAAAGCGCTGAAGCTTTTAACTCCCGGGGCAGTCCGAGTCAAAATAACCTTAAATCATTAGAGTGACAGATATGTATCAAAGTGGCAATTACTGCAGATTAAAATGTTTGCAAAGCTCTGTGCTTTGATGAAAGCCGGTGTTTGCAGTGTCTCTGCCAGGATTACTGTAGTCAATAAACAGATTTACTTTGGGATTGAAAGGGATTTGAAAGATGATAGTGATACTAAGTGTATAAAGTGCCATCAGACAGTGTTCACACAAACAGGGGGTTTAGGAGGAGCTGTAAGGGCTTTTCATCCCTGTTGCCATGTTTAAGTTGATATAATCTAATGCTGCTTCTGCTTGCATTGACATGATTACCTATTTGATGTTGCGGCTCCAGGAATTATCCTGCATGGCTGTGTAAGGGTGGGTGTGAGTGTGTATTGCACAGAATAATGATCTTTGGGAGAGTGTGCAGCTATGAGTGTGTGGGGGTGTGGGGGGGGGGGATAATCCTACTTAAAACTGAAATTCTCTCTAAATATATATATAGGTGCCAGCCGACAGTACTCAAGGATGGCACTAGCAGTTCTGGAATTTGAACCCACAACATTCTGATCACAGGGGCAACTCTGCCCCAATAAACAGCAATTGTGCATTACTGTGTGTTTTCTGTAGAGGTTTTATCAAAAAAAGTGTCATTTGCATGCAGCTCTGTGTGGTACATTGCATCTTAAGAATTGAAAGTGATCATTCTGATATACATGAACAGCACGAAATTCTTTCTCTACATTTAACGCAATCACCAAGTGAAGCAGGGGGCAGCCAGGAACACGGCGCCCGGGAAGCAGTGTGTGGGGACGGTACCTTGCTCAGGGTACCTCAGAGGTGCCTAGCGGTCTTGGGAATCGAACCTGGACTTTCCAATTACGGGGCGAATGCCTTAACCACTAGGCTACCGCTGCCCGCTGTCGATCTTGTGCTTGTTGAAACAAAGGTTACTGGCTGATATGCATCTTATGATTCTCTTCCAGACTCTCACCCTGAAAAGCCGAGTGTTGACTTTCCACTCAGTTGGAAGTGCTAACATGGACTGAGTTCTCCCCACTGAGGGAGAGATGAAAAGGACAGAGGGATGGCCCACTGTGAAGGTGTGAGAGTGGAGAGCAAAAGGGAAACTCTCAGCATGGCAGCTTTGAGGGACGGTCACATAGGAGAAACCGGTCCAAACTTGGGGAAGCTTTAACAATCGACCTTTCAGCTTGTCTCTCTTGGCTCCTCCCCAGGACTTCATTTTCTGTTCCTAAAACAACAAGGATTGATTTACTGGGCTCTGCACTGACTTACATGGTGTTGGCAAATTACAACACACACTTCACACTTACCTAAACAACAACAGGGAACTGGAGGGACAACCTGTGTGTATACTAAGGTCTCTGTAATTGCTAATTAAGCAGTTTGTTTAGGCGAGAAGCAGAGCTGGTGTTGCACCCAACTGTTTCCTATCCAGCTGTTTTCCGGCTCAGGGGGCAAGAGGGTTAAGAATTCCACCAATCTCACTGGTCATCTAACTTCACTTGGAACCGGAGCTGCGAAATGCCTGAGGCAAATGGACACGTCCCAAAGTAAACAAGAATATTTTTTTAAAAAGGAGGAGGAGGGGGAAGAAGAAAACAGGTGCTCTGCAGCAAGGCTTGATATCAAAGGGCTAAAAAGGCAAATGTGCCCTGATCCCCCTTTGACCTCCTCATTGCCACTGTGTTTGGTTAGGAACACTGGGGCAGTGGGGGCTTAGAAATTGGTTGAAAGGGCTTCCTCAAGCCTTTAAGCCAAGAGAAAAGGATGTAGGTAATTGAGATGAGCACTTATTGTTGCAGTTGTGGAATGGCTTTTTAGAAACTGGACAATTGTGTTTGTTCAGACTGACCATAAGGTTACTAATACTAAGCTTCCCATGAGAATGTAACTCTTAAACTGCTGCTAATAGTAAAGGCTTCAAGAAATATTTGATAAATCTTGATAAATCTACATATAATTTTTTTATCATCCCTTTAGCATCCCTTATATATATAAATATATAAGCTGTTTTGCAACTAGCAACACGCAGCTGCTGCCTCTGAAACACCAGGGTCTGTTTTGAGAAACAGCTCAGAAATTTCTGCAATGTTGCCAGATTGGGCAGGACCCTCATCTTTATGCAACATTCTATAAAAAATTAGTGGTGGTAAATGACAGTAGTATTTTGTTTTATTTATATTTTATTACAAAAGCAAAATAAATTAATAGGATTTATGTAATAATGCACGAAAGTTAACCATAACAGCAACAAAAATAATAAGAAAAACATTACACCCATAAATAATAACAGCAATATTGTAACAGAAGTAAAGAGCAATTATTGTTTCACTTTTTCTTTTAATAATGCATTAAAGGAACACACAAATTTATATCACATAGCTTTGTTTTGATATATGTTAAACAAAATACATTTATTTATCAGAGAAATGTTAACCAACAACATTTGTCCAGAGCAGTCTATAGATTTCAAAGGAATTAGTTACATACATTTGACCTTTGCAATGAAAACTTCATTTAGTTCCAGTTAGAATCCCTAAGAGCAAGTTCAGACTGAAGCATCACCCTGGGACACCAAATAAATGATTAACCTCCACAATATAACAACATACTACTATACTGGTCAACATGACAAGCTGTTTTAGGAGTGAAATATTGTTCAAACATACCAGGAGAGAGAATTCCTCTAACGCGTGTGTAAAATCTGAGAGTAATATGCAGTGAGCCTCCTTGGTTTAGGACCAAGTTCAAATATCATAGTGCTAGCAAACATGACCAGCGCAGCTTGCACTTAAGCATAATACAACTAATCATGAAACCTGAGCTTCATCTTTCCTCTCTTGTAAAAACATAAGGGTCATACTAAGTTGCAGTAATCCTCTGTGGAATTACGGTTGTTTTGCTCCACTTTCAGCCAGTCTTTGGTAATTCTCTGGCTCGTATCACAACAAGAGCATGGCGGAAGAGCGGGAACAGCAATGGGATTTTCCAGGGAAATGCAAGTCAATAGAACTAGCTGACCCTGTTACAGTAATGGTATACAAAAAGACTTCATGACCAGCTTTATTGGCTTATGCAGGAAAGAATGACAATATAAGGTTTCCTTTTTTTTTTTCTGGGGGTTCAACAGGCATGCCATCCCCTGGCCTTCATCACTGCAACACACAGCTGAAGACAGCCGGGTGTGTGTTGTGGTTTATTGCCACAGAGAGACAAGCGCACACGGCAAATCAAAACCTTTCCCAGACTTTTAATTGCTAAATCGGCCCTATATTACACTATAATTACTTTGTAAGCCTGATGTTGCTTTTCTTGCCCCCGGGAAGGTGGGGGTGGGGGTGGGAAAATGGTGCTTTCACAATCAATTAGGCCAACATAACCTCAACATTTGTAAAGCTGCCTCCAACACAGGAAGAACGTCAAACTATGTATCCATAAGGGCCTCCTCAGTATGGACTGCTGCGAGGTCTGAGTGCAATTTCAAAAGTTTGAACACAGATGCAAAAAGAGTGAACAAACATTTTGCTACGTGATGGCGAAAAGCAATGGCCATGACAATGTGGTGCTGGTTAAACAGCAACACAATGCTAAGGTTGTTCTCACCGCAGAAATGTCCCATTGGCCGAGGAAAGCTCTGGCAAATGGGTTTAATCAAAACCTCGCCGTAACGTCTGAAAGGCTGCCCTCGACATGCTGTAACCACAAGTTTGGGCGAATTACATCATTCTTCCTCCAGGGAAGTTGACATTGCCGGTGTACGGCTAATAAAGTGGGTTTGACGGTATTTTTTAGTTTATGAGGCCCAAAACAGAAGTGCGGGGAATGAAGTAGAGAGATGGCATCAAGGAGAAGGCCTAAACTCTGGCAGAGGTATAAGGTGTGTAAACTGGAAGTCCAGAAACTGCAATCTATGACTACAATCTAATTCATACGATTCTTTATTTATCATATTCATAGTTATACATGTACAACCTGCAGTGAAATGTATCCTGAACCTCTCCTTTTTATGACCGTGCAACATTATAAAAGTACAAAATTAAATGTTTAAACAAAAAAAAAAGTAAAAGAAAGGTACAAATTTGTACAAATTAAAAAACAAATCTAAACATTTCTAAAACACAAATAAGAAAACCTAAAGTGCACTTTATGTCCAAAAGTATCCAGCCATCTCTTCTAATTAGTGAGTTTTAGCTACTTTGCTGACACAAGCATTCAGCTGCGCACACGGCTTGTGTAATCTCAATAGAAAAGCATTGCTAATAAAACGGGACGCTCTGGAACATCAGCACATCAACTTTAGGCCACCATACACAGTGCCAAGTGTTCACATAAGTGCAATCTCTTAAATGGTCAAGCTTCATCCAATACTTTTAAGATGAGCTGCAGTAATCCAGAATGTATCCAACACCAGTACCTGATCTCACTAATGCTACTGTGGCTGAATACAATAAAATCCTCACAACATCTAATGTAGAGGACATTACTGTAGCATTAACAAGCTTCTTGTTAATACCCTTGACTTTATAGATAACGCTGGGTGAGCAGGTGTCCGTGAACTTTTGGACATAAAGTTTATAAATGAATGAATATCATGCTAAACATGTTCCCAAAGTGGTTAATTAATAAATAAATAAATAAATAAACAAGATGAGCAACTTTGCTCGGTGCCAGAGGAAAGGCTAAAGAAACCAGTCCCACTTTGTATGGTTCTTGTACTAAAGAGCAGCTGTAGAGATGTCAGCAGTTGTTAGGGCGCCTTGTCTTAGATGGAGCTAATTGGTCTTCTCAGCAGGCCACCATTTAATTAATGCTGGCCTTTCTATAAGTGGAAAGTTCAAAATACAATGAAGCGTCTAGATTACGTTTTAATTGGGAGGCATTTAACCCGAGGCACCTCAGCGAGGCACCTCACCAGCATAATAACCCTGCTGTAATGAGTGCGCATATGTAATGTATTTCCAGTTCGATCTGTTGTTTCTTCAAAGGGGTCCGAAGGCACAGCTTCTTATGATTCATAAACAAGGCTCTTTTGTGAGAAAATATTGCTAATTTTGCGACAAATAATTATGTCATCAAGACACGGTGGAGGCTTATTCTGCATGGCTGGAAGCCAAAACTGTGTGTAGTTAATAAAATGGATGGGTTTTGAAAAAAAAAAAAGTTAAACACAAACATTAAAGTAGATGGCTTGGTAAGACAGAATGATGCACAAACACCAAGGACCTGTAAGTTTGCTCATGTTTTGTATTTCCGCTTGATTGTCAGAAAAATAGAACGTGTATCAAATGTTGAAGTGAAAGTGACCATTTGTCATATGTGAACACACCACAGCGTGAACAGCACAAAATTCAACCTCTGCATTTAACCCATTCACCAAGTAAAGCAGAGCAGCTATGAACACAGCGCCCAAGGAGCAGTACATTGCAGTACCTTGCTCAGGGTACCTCAGCAGTGCCTAGCGATCTTGGGAATCAAACCCCGACTTTCTGGTCACAGGGCGAATGCCCTAACCACTAGGTTACTAGCTGGGCTACAGGTCTGTTCGCTTGTTATGTGTACTGTGTTTCCTCATAAAGTTGCAGTTCAGAGCTCGCAGCCTCAGTTGTTTGCGGATTGTTTCTTAGAACCGAATGAATAATTGCTCCTGGAAACTGGAACAATTGTGGAAATTCACAGAAACTTTTTTGTACCAGTATATAATATTTAACACATTTTAGTGCTATATAAAATAACTGTATAAACAAAGCAACTATGTATGAAAGTTTTTTCACCATCTCAGGATGGTGAAAAAACGCTGTACTCAGAGGCGGAAGGTTTGAAAGTAGCCAATCCGGGAGCGTTATCCTTTTCTCCTTGCTGCTGATTGGCTGCTGCCCAGTTACACATTCCTACATCATAACAGTTTCCTGTGTGTTGCTATCTCAAGTTTACCTTTACTTTCTACAAGGGTTACCTTTATTTTCTTTAGGGATCATGTATTAAGCTACATTTTACATAAAATTAAAATGTTTTGCGGGCATATTTAGGATTTGGTATATTAACATAGGCATTTATAGGCACAAGAGTTAAACAGTGGTTTTGACACACGGGCTTTACAATTGCAATTGCAGTTACTGCTAAGTGTTTGATGCATAGGCTTCTACTTTCTCTATTTAGATTTCACTGCTTCAGCTCTCGCTAATGTTTGTGCAAAATGGTGATGAATTTCTTGGAGTGACCCCTAACATGACCCCTTTTATGGTTCAATCTTGTGGACCAACAGCTTTGAGAAACCAGCCCAGCACCAGTCTCTTTTGGGTGGAAATGTCTGGAACCGGCTCTAGATTTGGCACCAAGACTAACTGCAAACCTTACTACCTTTTACCTTTTCTGTTGCATCATATGTGTAAAATGTTTTTTCCCAATGTATTTATATACATCCTAAAACAGCTGGTGCACCAGTTTCGTGACCCACAGTTGGGAAGTTTATAAGTCACATTTCAATATTTAGTTAGTTTCATTGCTGACTTTAGGAAATTTATTTTATGTCAAATGTAAAATGTTGTTGTGCAAACAATTTATTATTATTTTTTTATATGCCCTAAAATGTCCAAAAATATATATTTGATGAGCACTTATATATATATGGGCTGAGGGTGTGGTTTTACATATTTTTGCATACAATTGTAGCTACACCAGTGATGTGTAATGAGTCTGAATGGTCCTTTATTCTGCAAAGCTTGTCCAACCTGGCAACAGTTGCTATGGGTCAAAATGTATTTTACATAATTACAATCTTTTAGAGTAGTTATTGAATAATCATTTTTATTTTCAATTCTGCCCATGAGTCTTCTGACCTTTTCTTAGTGTCCCCTACAGGCCATACTGTGCTGGCCTGAGGGTAACTTGACTCGGTCTAATAAACCAGTATTGGCACCGATGGCCGGTATCCAAGGACATAAGACACACACACCTGGCCCGGGGTCTGGGCCCCGCAACCGAAAGCCTAGACAGGATGTCAGGAATCCGTGATTAAAATTCCTCGCCTTCCGCCCAACTTGTTCATCAGGTGTGTTGAGCGAGGCAGGTCAGCAGCGGACAGATTGAGCCGGATTCCTCCGTCGTCCTTCATCGGGGAGCCATAATGAAGCTCTGACAAGCCTTGGAGGAGGATCTGGAGCTTCAGGGACCAACACTGGCCTGTAAACCAATACCCATCCCAGCTCAGAGAGCGAGAGAGAGAGAAACAAGAGGCCAAGAGAGAACGAGTGGGTGTGTGGGGGAGGGGAGGAGGACTGAGGGTCATCTCCAAGGCAACAAGGCCCTTTTAACTCCAGACGCGCCTTGGCAAGAGTGGAGAGGTTAAAAAAGTTTCTATGAAGGCAACAGCTGTTGCACATCCCCCCCTCCCACAAAAGCCCATCTAACCTCCCCCCACATTTTTTTATTTATTCTTTTCCTCCAGAGTATAAGGGCACCCACTTAGCTCACCTTGATAGGGCCATCCAGGTCTATGAAGATAAAAATAAAAACACAACAAAACGCTTCAGAGAGCACATCTCTGTTTCACTGATCTGATCTACTTGGCAGGCCTTTGACCAAAATGGCAGGACCCACGAAAGGAAAGAATGTTTAGAGAGAATCTTTTAACTGGAAGAGTTACTCCCAACTACATTAACCAAAACCCAACGTAATAATTTGAGAGTAATCGAGGCCAAGATGTTCGAATGATTCATTTATTTGCTGCTGCTGCCAAAGGAATGTGGCCGTTAAATCGAACTTAATTAAAAACAGAGTAAAGTTTGGTTAAGATAGCGCCGCGCTGAGCTTTATCGACCCGAGTTGTCATTCACTTTGAGATCATTATTTTATCTTCCAGAAACATGAGAGAGACGAAGCATTCCTCCGGAGGAAACGTCTGCAGCGTGTACGATTGCAGAGGGGGCAAAGAAAGCCCTCTGTGATGAAGCAGAATTATGAAAGAGAGAAAAGACACAATGAGGGTCGGAGTCAAAACATTGTCTTTCCCAATCAGGCCCGTCATAGGGGACTGTGGAATGAGAGGTGTTTTTTCGGGCCCTGCGGGTCAGAGAGAAGAACTAGAAAGGGAGAGAGACGATAGACGTGGTTGAACAGAGGAATGGAGAAAACATATGACTGTTCTGGTGCAGCGTCTGCCCACAGGGACCGGCAGTGATTCAAAGCAGCTGCTTTTCCAGTGTTGGGCGCTTTCTTATCAAGCTAAGAATGCTGGGATTGTCCATGTTGCAGGACTGCCCAGGTTCAAAAGACACAAACCATATATGGTCACAGTCATAACTAAACCTCATATCTCTGAAACCATAACTTCTCAAGAGAAGGACCCAGAAATCCTTACAGTTAAAGGAGGTCACTGCGATGACTGCAATTTTTCTTTGTCTTGATCATGGAATGTCCACTCAATGCTTCTGATTTTACTAAGTTATGTAAAAAAAGTATTTTATATAACAGTAACAATATATAAGAAATGAATGTATGATTTGTGGCAAATAATAATTATATCAATTTTGCAAATAGGCCAAATCTATAAGGGGGTTGTGAAGGAATAGCCTCTCCCTTCTCTGTAATGTTGAAAAAAAAAGTAACTTAAACCCCACACAATCTAACAAGAAGCTGAAATTGCCATTATTGTAAGTAGTGTTGGTTTATTTGAGTTTTTGTCTTTGAATTTTAATATATATTTTTATATCACACTGTCGTATCCATTGTCATCAAACACAGTCAAATGCAACATGTTTCAGTTTATACTTTGCTGGTTAAGGTAAAGGCACATTTCCTAGCCATCTTAAGTTTTATATTTTAATGATCTTGACCACAAGTACTGCCGCTTAATCTACAATATATGGACAAAAGTACTGGGAAACTCATCTTAATTACGAAATTCAGTTGGCCCCTTACTTCCAGTGAAGGGCAATCTTAATGCTTCAACATATCAGGACATTTTGGCCAACGCCATGCTTCCAACTTCATTGACACAGTATGGGGAAGAACCTTTTCTATTCCAGCATGACTGTGCCCCAGTGCACAAAGCGAGCTCCATAAAGACATGGCTGGATGAGTTCAGTGTGGAAGAACTTGAAAGGCCACACAGAGCCCTGACCTCAAACCAGTCCAACACCTTTGGGATGAACTGGAACTGAGATTGTGAGCCAGACCTTTTCATCCAACATCCATGTCTGACCTCATAAACAGAATGAATGAGCACAAATTCCCACAGAAGCTCCCAAATATTGTGGAAAACAATACCCTTGGTTGGTGTAATGGTCAGGCATTGCAATACTTTTGTCCACATAGTGTGTTTTAGAAGGTATTTGAATCCTCCTAATATGACCTTTTCAAAAACCCAGTTGTTCAGTAAATGTTTTGCCTTAATTCTCCTAGTGGTTAATGCATCTGCCCTGCGACCAGAAAGTCCGCGTTCGATCCCCAAGGCGGCTAGGCACCGCTGAGGTACCCTGAGCAAGGTACCGTCCCCCCGCACTGCTCCCCGGGCGCCGTGTTCCTGGCTGCC
>JBBPDH010000037.1:8709653-8723536 GCA_037974565.1 Clupeocharax schoutedeni
CAGTAGTTCCCAAAAGATGAAATGATGACATAAACTTGATATCTATTCTTCTATCTATAGATAGATAATAATATTTAATTAGAAACATTTTAGATATATTGAAATAAAAGAAAAATCAACCAAGAATATACAATTGTAAAACTGTAGTTCCCTTATAACACAGGCTATATATGATTGGTCTCATTTTGGACCACTTTTTCAAAGAAGAATCGGAAACTCTATGTTAATGAAGCCATCATGAGACATGAGAAAGAAGCAGTTCCTGCAGCTGTCCTCAGTCTGTCACAACAGATGCCTGGGTCTTTGGTCAAAGCAGCTGATCTAATTCTAAGTTTTAACACCCGGGATGACTTCATCTGCTATAACAAGCATGGACCCACCCGCCCATATCCTCTTCAGGCTGTAAACATACTGACCAATAAAGTACTTGCTTAGCTCTGGGCTGGTTTGGGACTTTATCTAACAATAGGAGACCAGTAAAATGAAAAACACAGCAAGGCTTTGTCATTACACCAGGAATAATTGCATTTCAATGGGTTTACATGTTGGTGTAAACCACAGAAAGAAGTTCTGTTTTTTCAAGTAACTTTACTTTTGAAGGTAAACTCAGAACTATAAATTAATATACCTTACAAGAACACTCAGCTTGTTTTAATTAGATGTGAGTAGGAAAGAGTTAAACAGCAAGCAAGAAGATCCAGGAGGATTAAGATAACACCCTACGTTTCAAATGTTTTCTGATTGTTATGTAGTAACAGTAACTCCATAGATGTAGATGCCTGACAAGGCAAGCAGATGTTGGCTCTGAGTGGAAGGCAAAGGTTTACGATCTGAGCACTGGAGCTGGGGAATGCTGGAGGAGGTGGTTCTATATCCTTGGCCTCTGGCCGGGCTTCACCCTGCTGGAATGCACCTTGGAGCTGCTAGTGGTCTGTAGGTGGGATTTAAATATCCCTCACTACACCCTCTGACTCGCTGCCATGTTTCTGACTAATGAGACCATCTTTCTGAGATGCAAGCACTTAAATGGGCGAACACTTACACAACGGGTATAAAAATGTGCTGTTGTTTTCAGCTGCTTGCCCAAGCAATGCCAATGCAGATGGTGGGGCAGGTGTCCCCTTGCCCCCATCTATGTTCTACATGGTTCAGAAACATGTTGTGAGTACACACTGCCACACTCTGAAAGAGGAGGAAATCACCCCGAAATTGGGTGGAAACCATGGTCACCACAACAACAGACACAAAAAGCTGAATTGTACTAGGATATTGCTCGACAAAGACGCTGAGTCCATCTGGAGACTGGAAGTCTAGTGGACCACAGAAGCTTGCCCAAAGAGAACAGTGGGTACACTCAGACAAGCATGCATGGTCCCCTTGGAAAGCCACAAAAAAAAAAACAAAGCCGCTGGACGAGAAATCCCAACCAGTCTGAGATAACATTGGAACAATCCAGAACCTTCTTCTGCCCTGTAATGTCAGACATACTTAGTGTCACTCCTTCAGGCTCAAATGGAGATGGATGAGGGGGACCAGCGGACCAGGCCTTCTGTCAACATCAAGCCTCATGGATGAGGTCTGATGACTGGATAATGTCAGATTGAAGACTTCAGTCTGCCATCCATCAACCCAGCCCCCCTTTCTACCCGGCCTGCAATATCTACAGCCTGCCTTCAATAGCAAGGTTGGTCACCATGTAGTACTCCACTACATGAAAACTTTTCTACTCCCGGCAACTAGTAAGAGGGCTATTTCTGGTCTGGAACAAGGGCTTGAGTGTTCACAACGGCACTCAATAAGTAATCAGTAAAAGCCCTGTGTTCTGTTTCACTTTCTGCTTTGGCTGTTAAGACTGGAACAGTAGTCTCCTCCTCCTATCCAACAAGGGATTACAGAGTTGTGTGATAGGCTGGATAGGATAGATTATCCCTAAGATCATTCTGAATCGAATTTAGGTACGAAGCAGAAGACTTTTCAAGGGATTAACCTTGTTTGTTCTTAGAAACCGTGCAGCGAAGTGAAATTCAATAAATACATGCACTGTCAGCCACACACTAAGACACATTTCAGCTGGGAGACATCCATAATATATCTGTTATGCGTTATCCATGTGAAGGAATAAATTTCAAACGGATGCTCTTTCAGCGTGCATACCTTGAACCCTTTAGACTACAAATTCCCTATGTCATGATAACAGTTTGATGTAGCTTTGGAGACCACTGTGAAATATGAGCTGTCAGCATGTGGGAGTGAAGTCGAGCCTGCAGGCAAGACGGGTTTAGAGGAGCCAGTACGCCAAGGCCTCTCAAAGGAGTAGGAGCACCCCGCTCTCATCACTCAATAAGGAGGTTCAAGTGTGTCTCATCAAGGACCCCTGGTTCACCAGCTTTCCCGTCACCAGCCAACACGCCATCCAGCAGGCCTTTATCATGAAAGCATATTCAGAGGTTGAGTAACTCTCTTCAACCAACTCAGTCTCTTTGAACTTGAGATAAGACAGCCTCCACATGGTTACCATGTGTCTCTCCATCTTGCTCCCTCGCTATCTTTTTTTTCTCTAATGTTCTTTCTTTATTTCCTTCTTTCATTCTTTGTATTTTTACTGTGTCTGGATGAAGAGCAGAAGAGCCCCTGAGAACGTCGCACTGGGTCTTTCCAAAGTCTGGCTTCCTGTGTAGGAAAAAAAGTCGGACGTTCCGTTAGGAGGAGTCATGTTTGAAGTCGATTGGTGGAGACACAGTAAGACATTGTTTCACCCTGACATGCAAAATCAACTGAGGCTCACTTCATCAGATGCCTAGGAGCCTTGGAGTAAAGCTGAGGCACAGCATGTTAGACCCAAGAAATGAACACTATTGTAATGTTTCGAGATTATGCTGCATATGGTTTCCACCAATTAGGTGGAACATCATATTATATAGATTACCCTGATCATTCCCACAGGGATGCTGTATGATGGCATATTATGAGAAGGCATGTGTCTGTAAAAACCTGCAATTCAAACCAGAACTGCATTCTTAGAAGTGTGCAAATAGGGAGTAAATGGTCAATGGAATACATAAAATTAGCATTGGGTTTTCTGAAGGGAAACTCATTTACTACACTGTCACACTATTCAAAATTATGTTTCTAAAGATTTATTTGTAATAATTCTGTAGAAGAACCTTTTTCTATGTTTCTATTAACAAGGGCTAATTCCCACTCTCTAGTTAGGCTTGCCTTATCAAATGATGCTACCAAATTGGCTATCAGCCAACAGGCATTTCTATCAGCCAACAGGCACCTGCATTGCCTAGAGTGATAGGAGTGACATTATAAACAGTGTAGTCAGTTATGCTCTGTTGGATCCCAAGCAACGGATGGTTGCAACATTATCAGGAATCAAACTTGCAACAATGTGCCACTTAGGAGACACTTTTGGTTCCCTAAAGTACTTTTTCATATATGCAACTAGTTTTGTAAATGATAAGCGCAAGTGTGACAAACCTGCATATAAAGGAAACCTTCTAAACCAGAACTTTCTAAATACAAGTACTGTGTAAAACACAAACAACTTTCTTCCATGTTAACACACTCATACATACAATGCATACATTCTCAGCTTTCTTAGTAATTATCGTAAATCAGTGTCAGCTGATTATGCTTGAAACACTGCAGTCGCTGTGGTGGTACAGAAAACATTACAGATTCACATAAATGTCTTAATTAAACCAGCCTCTTCGGAACGACCCCAGGGGTCACGCTTTCTGTAGCAGATGCTGTGGGGATTAAGAGATAAACCTACAGGGGAGGACAGTTAACAGAATTCTTTCTGGGTCTCCAGTGAAGCCTGGACCTGGGTCTGTTTTTCCCATCATGCCTGGGGGAGACTGGAGACCCTCTCACCAGGGCACGGCTGTGATTTACCACCGAATGGCCCGATACCTGACAGCGGCAGCTGGTCGCCCGACTCGTGTCATCTGCAGGATCCTTTGCACTCAGCATTTCTGTCAGCACTCAATATGATGGGCTAATTTTACCAGGAGTCCACGTACTTGCCTCGCACACACTGACCCGTCTCTAAATGAGAGTCTCCGGTGATAGACTCTTAAAAATAAACATTCTCAAATTGTTCATGTCTTGGACGGACGGTTCTAAGAAAGACCTTGTGGAAGAACCTGAGTGGGTGTACACCTTCGAAGGGCATTCAGGATCATACTCAATGATCAGCATCAAGGCCTCAGGGTGCGAGAAGGTGAGCTCTAGTGTTGAAATCCTATCTGGACTTCTGTAGCAAGCCATTTCAGGCCATGGAAGAAATGATTTAGCGGCAAAAGAGGAGGCAACATGAAAAAGCAAAGCCAAGAATGCAACACAAACGACAATTCCAGATCAGCTGGACCAAAGAGGGAAAGTAATGCATAAAACATGGTGACAAGAAGGTCTCACATAGGTGACCTGAGCTTGTAAACCAATAAGAGATAAGCAACGACCAACACTAAACATGATACACTGCATTCCCAAAGGAACATGCAGGATTCCTGCAGATGCCTGGCCATCTTGGGGCAGAGTTATCTCTGCTGATACTTTATCGTTCCCCCTACATAAGAATAGCATCTCTGGTGCGGGATCGTTTTAACTGTTGTTGTCTCCTGCATATTAACTCCAGATGTTCGTTTGATACTTGGGACAGATCCTAAGGGGCTTGTGGGGAAGAAAAGAGGGGGAAAAATCAGCAATGGAGTGTCAAAAAAATTGAGTTTCAAGAGACACTAAACTTCGTCACCTTGGATGCACTCTTTACTGCACCCTTGACGTATTTAGAGACAGTTTTCATCTCCTGCAGTTTGGCCTCAGTTGCCTTGAGAATTCCTTATCATAATGTTTGCTGAATCAGTTTCACAATGTTGCATCCAAGCACATATAAGTCAGCTTGAAGAAATCCACGCTCACATTAGCAGGGTTCCATCGCCTTATTCCTGCCCAGCTGCAAGCCTGCAGACTATTTTATTTGTGGCAATCTTTACACCTGTGCTATATTTTCACTATGCTAAATACCATATGCAGGGGTTGACATAATTTTTGGTCTAGTATTCCAATGAGCACCTACATTAATGAATTACTCACCAAAACATACAGTCGACGCCTGAAATTTGCAGGGGTTATGTTCCAAGAGCACCTGCCAATTGTGGGATACGCTTGTAAACCCTAAATATGCCCCCAAATATACTTCCAAAACACTTCAGCTTCAATTTAAACTCTGCTTACTACATTACCTATTAAGAAAATGTAAACCCGTATCCGTACTTACCGTTTACACTGAACTCCCGCAGTGCTAGAATGTAAATACAAATGTTACCCCTGTATAAACTGTACTGTAATTCATGCATGTTTTCTTGGGTATAAGCAGAGTAAATGGAGTAATACAGTACTTTAATTTACAGTAATAAAAATTCAGGACTTTAAGAACAAAAAACTAAAAACATGAGGACACGAGACACTCCACACGACTGTTCTGAAGGGGGAATGCTAGACTGCAGCTGCGAGGGACGTGTCACTCGGCAGCAGCCAATCAGCAGCAAGGAGAACCAAATAACCTTGGATTGGTTACTTTCAAAGCCTCCGCCTCTGGGTACAGCGGGATTTCCCCATCCCGAGATGACTTTTCTATGTGTTTATACAGTTAAATTTCATAAGGGAATGTAGATTAATTTACGTTAATATTTTGTACAAAATTGGTTATATTATATTTTTATTAATAATGCTGAACTAAAATTCATGAAAAAATATATATTGCCATGAAAAAAAGCAAAAGAAATGGGGGAGATTTGCAGTTTCTGTGAATTTGGTAATTTTTTGTGGTTCTAAGAAATAATCCATTATGCTGCTGCTTTCCATTCTTTTTATTAGCTTCATGTTCATCAAAAAAAATTAATCTATTCCCAAAGTTGGGTTGGGAGCTGTGTCTATACTACACAAACTATGATGACTTTCACCTTGATATTTTAGTCCGGATTTACTCTCTTTCTCTCTGCCTGTCCGTCTCTCTCTCTCTCTCTCTCTCTCTTTCTCTCTCTGGCTCTCTCTTGTTCGTAACTTTTCCGGATTGCACCCATTTTAAACCTGTCTCACTTTCTCTGTTTCTCTCTCTGTCACTCTCTCGCTCACTCGCTCTCTCGCACTCTCTCTCTCTCTGTCTCTCTTTCTCGCGCTCTCTCTGTGCCACTCTCTCGCTCTCTCTGTCTCTCTCTCTCGTTCGTGACTTTTCCGGAGCGTGCGGATCGTCTCTCTCTCTCTCTCTCTGTCTCTGTATCTCTCTCTCTGTCTCTGCATCTCTCTCTCTCTCTCTCTCTCTCTCTCTCTCTTTGTCTCTCTCTCGCTCCCTCTTACTGTTTCTCTCATTCCTGACTTTTCCGTATTTAACCTTGGGTTTATATTTACATTAAACTGAGTTCAAAATGAAATTAAAGTGATCTGGGAGAACATTTGGAGGCATATTTATGGTTTACACTATAAAAATAGGCATGGGATAATTTTTTTTTTGTGGGGGGTGGGTGGGGGCTTCAGACCTTCGGCAGAATTCAAAAGCCAAGGGAGACAAAGGATTAGGTGATAGTACACCTGGCAAATATTTGTCAAATAATTTTTACTGAGAACATTTTATTTATGTTTGTGAATCCTTTGGCAAAATTATTGAATCAGGCATAACTTTAGTACTCTATTTAATGGAAGGCCATTTAAAGTAATTGGTTCATATCTGAGAGGCGTAAAGTCAGTGATGATCTATAAACATTGTACTTTTAACAACCACTGTTTTACTAGAAGACTAGGAATGTTTTTACTCATTTTTGGTGACCCAAATAGGGGTTGGAAAAGGGAAAAATTGCACTGCAGTACAGTATTCTGCCCCAGCTGTAGTTTATAGAATGTAATATATTTAACCCAGTTTATGAGCAACATGCAAATGACAAACCAAAAAGTCAGTAACATGTACTTTTATATACACATGGTCATACAAAATGTATATAATTGAAAGAGTAAATCTGAATTTAAAAGGATTATTTTATTATGCGATAACAGTAGGGTGAACAATAGGGTGAATTTAGCATTATGGGGAAATGAAAAATGTGGCCTGTGCATAAGTTATGACACATTTTTTGGTTTAGGTTTTATTTTTACCAATATGTTCAGCTCATTAAAAACATAGAACTTGAGATCTACAATTGGTTGAAAATGCCACATATAAATATATTTCTTATAAGGGGTATATTCACTTTTGAACATGTAATTTATCAGGGTAACTTTTGGATCCATCAGGATGTTGAAGTAACATCCTAGTGCTATATGGTAAAGGTCGTAAGAACCCTCATCTCCACTATGCAGAGAAGATTATTGGCATCTGGTTTGTCATATTTTCCTTGAAATCTGAGTGTATGGGCCTCTTGTATTTTCAGGGACTGTCTGATTACCATCTAAAGAACCCTGAGGATTCCACCCAGCTTTATATGATATCGTGGAAAGTCTACCAACACATTCTGAATTCTGTATATTCTGATTATATCACTCATTTTTAAAAAACTGCTCTCCAATTGCTCTGCTCGGTTTGTGTAGTCTACTCTATTAATGCCAGAGTGTCTTGAGGATGCCACTTTTTGTTTCTACATGTACATTTGATTATACTCAGCACTTGTATGCTACACTGGGCCATCTCTCGCTAGCTAGACTCCCCTCTAACTCGAGAGCACATCCCTCCACAAGCATCTAATAAATCAAGTAGAGAACGTTCTTGGCGAGGGGCCAGCCTAGGATTACGATGTCCAGATATCTGCGTCTTCATCACAAACGAAGACTGAGAAGAACATCTGGAAAGTCTCTCGTTTTTTCCCCCCTAGCTGACAGAGGCTAGCTAGCTGGTGTGGAGATTTTCTTCTTGTTTCTCACAACCAAGCATTGTGGCTTTCTGTAGACGTCTCGACGAGGGGTCACGTCGAGTTTCCACACAGGAAATGCGAAAGGAACCAGATTCTTGGAGCAAAGATTTATTTTCTCATATCTCATATGCTTCATATGTGTTCTGTCTTTCATCGTCCGCATCCCTTCAAGGCTTTCAAAACAACGCAAAGCCAAGGCTGTGCAGAGTGACACCAGCCCTGCAAATACTGGAGTTTTCAGCCTCAACCTTTCTTTGACAGCGTCAGCCTTCAGATTGATGAACCATTGCTTTCTGTGACCTTTTCAACCTGTAACTTCAGCCTACCAGCAGCTGTGCACCCGTATCCCCATCCCTCACTCTCCTCTCTCTCTCTTCCTCCCTTCCCTGTTTCTTGCTCTCTCGCCCAATACTCACTGAGGCCTCAGAGCCTGCATCCTTCCTTGGCCCCCGTGACAGGCAAGCCGCATTTAGCATGACAAAGTGAGCCACATCGGCCGAGGGGTGGTGGAGGTGGTGTAGATGGGGGTCGGATCGGTGGATTAGGGCTGGGAGGGGCCTGGCAAAGAGCACCACATTCATACGCAGGTATTGATTTGATGGCCAAAGAGCCTTGAGAAGTTTAGCAGAGAAACCTGATGCTACTCGGCTGTGATAATGGCTCTTGTTCCCTCAGGAAATACCTGCCCTTAGAGAGAGAGAGAGAGAGAGAGAGAGAGAGAGGGTGAGGAGGGAAAGAGGAACAGAATGGCTTTTGTTCTCTCAGCCAAAGTTCACGAGGGGCAACGTGACAACCCAAAACAGACCTAGCCAGCAAAGTTCAAGATGAGTCACCTTCGCCAGTCGCCACTGGATGAGCCAGTGTGCTGTTTTGCAGAAATATGTGTATTTTCACATTTAGCATTAAGATATTAATTGAAAATAATGGTAAAACATTAGGCATGCTAAATGCAAATGAAAGTCACTGTGTTCAGTAAAACAATGAGTTTGGTTCTTAAAAAAATTTCCATGTGACTCCTGATCCACATAAAACTGGGAGATTACTGTATATATAAATATTGAATTAAAAAAAGGTGAAAGTGACCATTTGTCATACGTGAACACACCACAGCACACAGTGTGAACAGCACGAAATTCAACCTCTGCATTTAACCCATTCACCAAGTGAGGCAGGGGGCAGCTACGAATCTCTGCATTTAACCCATTCACCAAGTAAAGCAGTTACGAACCCGGGGAGCAGTGTTTGGGGATGGTACCTTGCTCATGGTACCTCAACAGTGCCTAGCAGTTGAAAGTCCGGGAATCGAACCCGGACCTTCTGTTTGCAGGGCGATTGCCCTAACCACTAGGCTACCAGCTGCCCCGACAGCATTTTAAAATGAACATATCATTTCAGATTTGAATGAAACATGAAAGAATTTGTTTTCTATACAAAATGTTGTTGCATATTCAGATTTAGCTTTAAAATAAACTATTACAGACATTTCCTATGATTTGTTAATGCATCTAACAACACCAGGCAACAAAAAATTGTTTCATGACATTTTGTAGTGTTGATTTCGATGGTAACGTTTATTTTCATGTAGCTTTAAATGATTCTTTAGAAACATCATTTCTTTTAGAAAAAACTAAACTTGGCGGCTCGGCTGACGGTCATTTGCTATACTTATTACTTTTCGCACATTAATATGTTGTTTGTTGTACATGTAGATAACAGGGTCGCCAACTCTCATGCATCAGGGAGGCTAATATAAAATAATAGTAGTATTACAACAACCTTAGAATGAAAAATATACATACAATTAATTTATCTCTAGAACCACTGAAGGGAGGAAAAAATGATTTTCTGAATCAGCAAAACTTGACTAAGAAACATGAAAAATTGCAATGAACGGATTTTTCATAAAAATGTTACCCAGTGCAATGAAAGAAAGTACAGACACATCAGCATGATATCAGTTACAAAAATGAGTAGGTCCTGGGAACATATTCCTTTAATTAGCACCAAATTATCTCTCTGGTAGAGCCATCTTTTCTCACAGTACAAGCACACCTGTTGGGAAAGGTGTTGCTGACATGGCCTTAATAAGCTCTTTGGCTGAGAGCTAGTCTCTACGACTGATTGATGTTTTTGTTGATGTCTCTGTTAATGGGTGTGAGCGCTGTAATGGGAAGAGCTATTAGAGATAATTAGAGGTTTTGATGGGGTCTTGAACAGCATAAGTACTGGTTTTCACCACAAGTCACATCAGCGAGAGGTAGATTAGTGGAACACTAAAGAATAAGAAGCAAACTGCATCCAGTCAAGATATGAAATAATGACTTAGGGTACATGTAATGAGCACTTTTTAGTCATAGACAAAATACTCAAGGGACAGAAAAGCACTCCAGGTGATAAACCAACTGAAAATAACTGGATGAAACTAGGAATTGGGGACTAATTGTAAATGGTCATACCATTTAAAACTACTCACATTTAACTTAAGTACATAGTAAAGCTGTGTAACACCTCTGCCTTTAAAAGATTTCAGCAAGTGATTTGTGGCACTTATTACAGGTGTGCATAGCGCTTAGAGGAAATGTAGTCAGACGGGCAACCAGGGCAAAGTATCACAGTCATTGTAGTGTGTGTGTTTGGAGCACCATGGTATTAGCGAGGGGGGCTATTACTGCAGAAGGAAATGGGATCCCAAGACTTCTGCAGTGACAGCTGCTGGTATGAGTGAGAGAGAGAGAGAGAGTTTGTGTGTGTGTGTGTGTGTGTGTTTGTGTGTGTGTGTGTGTAGGGTTGGGATAGGGACAGATGCAGCTGCAACTCTAGCAGATGATGATGATAGGGGTCAAAAAACAGATGTAGGTTCCTATCTCTCTCTTTCTCTCTCTCTCTCTCTATCCCCCCCTCACCTATATGTAACACAAAGCTGCCAACTTTAATTCACTAGCTCTGAGACTCATGCAATAATGTTTAATCATGCAGATTTATGCTGCTTTCTATGCCTTCTCTTATGGCCTGAACCTGAAGAGAACTTCCTATTGCTGCTCCGCTTCCGCTTCCACTGATTAAAAACACTGGTGGTTCTCTGTGCTTTCAGAAATGACAGCAAGTGAAGGAAGTCACCCTAACCTGAAGTCAACCACTGTCAGTCCATCTGTGTTGTAGATCAGTGTGGTCCAGTGCAGGCCAGTTTCATTAAGTCTACTGATTGGCTAAACAGTAACAAGTGCTAAAAGAAGACTATTGTAAAGCTATGAATGCTAAATGAGAGAAGAATATATCTAATTTTCGTTGTAAAATTTGCAAAAGTTCCATCTTTGGAATTACTAGGCCTATTTATTTAACATTTAATGATAAAACATAGCCTATATATTTTTTAATACCCCTGTTGTGATGTCATGTCTTTTACTTATGGACCCAATTCACACTTATGGACCCAATTGTTTCAAAAAGAAAAGGGTTAAACCAATATTTAGGCAAGACCTGTTTATAGAACGACTCACTTATCCTGTTTACTCTTACCTACCGATTCCTTCTCAAGTCATGTGATCACAAATGCATAGCGAGGAGTGTAGCCTGTTACACCAGGCAGTCTTGAACGCATGTCCAGTGATCATTCGTGGTGGAATGGGGTGGAAAAGTGCCACTCATATTGACTCTTCCTGGTGTCCTGGCTGTTTAGATCAATACCACTGAAGGTGTTTTAGTAATCAGATTATTTCATTATTAAGGAAGCATAGAGCCACAGAGTAGTATACTGAAGTATCAACCTATTTACATACAAACCCCATTTCCAAAACAACTAAAAAATACAATAAAAACTCAAATCTGCAGTACATTTGGGCCTTTTTTTACAAGCAGGACACATTTGAAGCAGATGGCTTTGAGCTTGTACATGTCATTTTTGAACCCTTAAAGAAGTTTTCCATTATAAAATTTCTACACTCAAAGTTTTTACTATGTGTGGAATCATTAAGTGTAATTGAATAATTCTCAATACTGTTACATTTCCATTATGTCCACAGCCCCACAGCTCCACAGCTGCTCGTTTGATGACCATGAAGGCCAAGCAGGAAGTAAAATGGTGAACCCTGGGACCATTATAGTGATAGGTCATTGCTCAAGTTCTATCCCCTAAAGACTTGTCTGAAACTGAGCAACAGGCCAGATCCCCATGCAATCTCAGGCATGTCGTTTGTCTTACGCACAGCCCCTTTGATTCTCGACCTGAGCGTGTTTGTTGCTCTTGACGTCTCTGGGAAAATGGTTGGGGCTCATGGTGGTGACGAGTGAAAATGAAAATTTCACCCATTAAAGCCTCTATATCACAAGCACTCCTGCGTGTCAGGGGAAACGTGCTGTAAATATGCACTGACATAATTTTTGTACGTTATTTATATACTGTGGTATTACAAGATCAACATAATTCATCATAATAGGGCTGCATATTTCATGACTTCTACAGAGTTGTTCCAGAGCAAATGAGATTTTCTTTGGTTGACAGGATCTGGAATTTTTGAGGTTACAGTCAGACGATAAGATGTTAAATAAACATCTAACATCCAAGTGTATCACCAGTGCTATTGGTTAAATCGAGGTAGTTCAAGAAATAAATGTCTATTTAATGCCAAAAGCGCATGCATACAGAGCACAACAAAATGAAACAAATCCTGAAAATCTTATTGGCCCATGTTTAGGAAACCAGTTTGGTAAAAAAAAAGAGCTATAGAACAGCTACAGAAATTTTATTTTTACAATCTACAGGTTAATGCACACACCTCAGTGGGTGGCATTTTACATTCATTAGCCACTTAGGACACCCAGATCATGGCTCATCATAGCTCACCACTCAAGAGTGGTCAGATTCTGACCTTAGAGCTAGCCTTGCTGGATATATAAGCAGTGGATATATAACCAATTCCCAAGACTGCTAAACACCTCTGGGCAAGGTACCATCTCCACACACTGCTCCCTGGGTGGTGTGCTCCTGGCTGCCCACTGCTTCTCTTGGTAAACGGGTTAAATGCTGTTGTGGTGTTCACGTATGACTGAATGGTTTTCACTTTCAGTGGCAATGTAAAAACTGTGGCTCTGTGGTCAGAAACTAACCTTGAGCAATGTCATCGAGGAATAACATTAGGTTCCTTAATTAACCTTTCAGTGGAATGTTCTTTAGAGAACCTATTTAAAAGGTTAAAGAACTTCCATATAATGTTAAGGTTCTGGGAGGAAACTTAAATTGATGTAGAACCTTTTTGTGTACCTTTGAGAGGTTTGTGGCATTGACTCAGAGATGGGGACTCGAGTCTTAAGTCACACGAACAAAGACTTATGACTTGACTTTTGACTTGCCCTCAACGACTTGAGATTTGACTTGGACTCGAGCGTGGTGCCTCGTGAATCATAACTCGTGAACCATGTTTATTTCATTGAATTATTTATTTATCTCTCGCACTCTTTCCAACAACCCAAAATCCGTTCACCCTGTCCCGGTGTCCCATTACTTTTGTCCAAGGTGAATGGTTTTCAGCTAATAGCGGTTTTTGAGGGGTCGTTGGAAAAGTGTCACCGAGCCCCAACTAACTGTGGAGTTTAGACATTTAGAGTGAGATATATTTTTCACATTTAATATTTAGATTTAAGATCATTTAAGGCAAATCCTCCATGGTGGTGAGGGCGTATCACCGCACACAGTCCCACCCCCTGCTAAGCAACAGCCAATTGTAATCACGGGGCGTTGTCACGGGGCACGCTGTTACGCTGTGCCCCTGAGCTACCTGGAATAACCACAGACCACGACCAGGGATCCATGACGAGAGTGGATTGTAATCACACCAAGAACAAACAGAGGCACGTGGGCCAAAACAAAAACAGATAAGACTGCAGCTACTAAGACACACAGGCGCTCTAAAGCGATGGACGGATAAACGGAACAGAACAGACACAGGCTTAAATACACCGACACAGATTAAACAGAAC